>JBBPBX010032424.1:2771-20603 GCA_038048925.1 Garcialebias charrua | reverse complement strand
CTGGGTAAGGATTATCCGAGCGCACCGGGGGGGTTCGGTGGTCCCACACCCAGTAAGGGTCACTAAGGCCTGGGTAAGGATTATCCGTGCACACCGGTGGGGGGTTCGGTGGTCCCACACCCAGGGAGGGGGCACTAAGGCCTGGGTAAGGAATGGATTATTCATGCACACCAGGGATCCTGGATGAAACTTACCCAGCTATTACCCAGATATTCAGTATCCTCTACGGGACCATCAATGCCTGACAAATCTTCTATCTCTGAGTTTTCTCCATCAATTAAAGGGTTGTGGAATGGGGTCTTCACACCCACTACTGTCCTCCTCACTGCTACTTGGCTGATGTTGTGGGGGTTCATAATCAGCATCCCCCACAGGATCATCTGTGTCTGACAAATCTTCCAGCTCTGAATTGTCTCCACCAATTAACCCCAGTAACTCCATTACTTTTGACAGAGAATAACGCTCTGGAAAAAAAATGTCATGAGAAAAATCAAATATAAATCTTTGTAGATTTATAAGTAAAACATCCTACATCTGCTAGTAAAAAGTACTAAAATCATCACAAAATACAATTTCTTTCTCAAATTTTGTTGCTAGCATTTATGTTAGCATAAAAATATTTTCTACAAAACCAATTCCCACAGTCCACATTTGTGGACATGGTCAACAAAATTAACAACACTAAGTCCCTCTGTTCACATATGTGTACATCATGTTTAGCGACATGCTAAATCCCTGCAGTTGCTAACTTTTGTAAAATTTAAACACAATAACAAACACTGAACACTTTTATAAATATTTGAACAAAAATCCACCATGAAACTTTATTCAATTTTTACCTGGCCGAGGTTTGGATTGGGAGCTGCCATGTGAACTTGTGGGTGTGTCGTCAGCCATCTTGGAACTAACCTGTAATGTGCTATGCACTTCTAAACCACTAAGTGGCAGTACAATGACCTCATATGAGGACACCAGGCCATGTGTAGAGCAATATTTAGTATTTTTTTTTAGTAATGTTGTTTAGACAGCCCAAAATGTGATGTCCACACATGTGGATGACAGGTCCTAGGAGGCTAGAGGAAGTAAATGCAAAGAAAAAGCAAAGGCCCTAAAACTGAGCCCTGGGGAACCCCACATGACAGAGGAGCAGAAAAGGATTCACATCCCACAACTTTTACAGAAAATGTTCTGTCTGCCAGATAGGACCCCAAACACTCCATAGCAGTCCCACCGATGCTTTCTTGGTGCAGTAGACGTGACAATAAAAGGCTGTGGTCCACTGTGTCAAAAGCAACAGTTGAGTCCAGTAAAACAAGGCTCACATGATTGCCTGAGTCACATGCCAGGAATGTCATTAAAACTCTTAGCAGAGCTGACTCTGTGCTATGAAGTTTTGAATCCAGACTGGAACACATCCATGATGTTATGTTCATCCAAGAAGATTTTTAACTGAATAATTTTCTCCAAGATAGTTGACAATAGGAGAAGCTTGGAGATTGGCCTAAAATTCCCTAACAAAGTGGGATCGAGATCAGGTTTCTTTATCAGGGGCTGCACCACAGCATGTTTAAAATTAGCAGGGACTACTCCAGATAACAGACTGCTGTTAAAAGGGCAAGAACAAGTGTCTAAAACAAACGTGGTGGAAGAGCTTCACATGGTGAGCCGGAGGGCTAATCAGCATAAGATTAAACATAAGGTTACTTAACGATGGATGTTCTTCACCTCTGATGGTGTTAATGTGACAAGACAGCCTTCTTACAGTAAGCTTTGGCCGCATCATGTCAAGGCCACTACAGGACAAGGAGATAATAAGGTTAATCCAATCAAGATGGTGGCACTTAAAGTTTTACAAAACAACGATGGACAGTAAATGTGCAAATGTTTGAATGAAGATCTAATCTGAAAATAACATACCAAAATGTGATTTACTAAAATCTCCAAAGCATTTTCTATTTGTTGGCAACTCACTGCTAGTAAAAAAATTAAAAAAATTAAAAAATCTTCACTTAAATTTAGTTTTTTGTTTTTGTTTTGTTGTTTGCATGAACCAGCTTGCCTGTGCAATATTTTCTATCAATTCAGAATGTTTTAAATATTTTACCCAACTAAACTGTGCGGGCAGCAGCCCTGCAACAGGATTCAGTTTTACCAAGAAAACTGAGAAAAAAGGAACACAGAAGTGCATACTGATGGGCTTTTTAGTTGCTTGGACTAATGCAACATTGGTCTCTAAACTCCTGCTTGAGGGACCACGTGTCTTTATCAAGACTTCATTTCTACTGACCTTGATTAGTAATGTGCAGGCGTCAAATCAGGCGCAACACCCCAAATGGATTTGTAGCTGTTTCTGGTTGTTAAATTCAGCACTTAACTGTAGTATTTTGGTTCTTTACATCTCCTTTTAATTAAATTGTATAAGTAAATGTAATTATACTTTTGTTATACTGGTATTTTTGGTTGTGAGAGCAAAAATGTCCTCAGCATGAAAAGTTGCTTGATGATGGGATGATTGCAGAGATTAGCTGGAACAGAGGTAGATATGAACACGTTTATGTTTATTGTGGTTTTACACCAATGTTGGTAAAAGAGAATACAAAACATCAAATGTACCGGTAAGAATGTTTTCTAATAATTTTGTTTATGGATAACAAGGCCATAGTCAGTGATAGTATCAAATACACAAATGACAATTAAAATTTGATTAGATCTTAAAAAATTGGAAATAGCCATGAATCTATCTGGACCACAATGCATCACAAAATACTGACTTTTAGCATGAACATCGTACAGCTGTGAAAAAGTCAGTGAAAAAGCTCCTCAATGACCGGGTTCAGATTTTAAATTAGCTCATTTAAAAAAAGCCAAATTAATTCGTAGAACTGGAGCAACTGTACATAAAATTATTTCCCAGCTTGCTTAGATGTCTAAAATATAAAATCTAGATGAACTTTAAAGGTTTTGTTGAACAGCAGTTGTATTCATTCATTCATCTTTTATTTATACAGGTTAGTCTCACTGAACTTTGAGGACTCATTTACAAGAGACTTGTTTTTAACAAAGAATGATGACAACAGACAACAATGACAGCATTAGACAATGATTAAAGCAAGCATATAAATTGGGAAAAATAAATGAAAGAAAATAATTTTAAAAAATCAAAACATCTTCAATATAAAGTGAAGTAGTATACTAAAAACAGGAACATGTCTGCATTGGTTTTTGTCATGAACTTATCAGTTGTTTATCCACTTAGAGAGATCAAGGTCAAAAGCCTCAGATATTTTACAAGGTATTCCAGGATACAGTAGCGGAGTAGGAGAAGGCCCCTTTGCCTAGTTCAGTTCACACTGAGGGAACACTGCATGTAATAATGTCCTGAGAGTGCACGCTGTAGCTGCACTCACGCAGTGACATGTAGGAGGAGATGTATGAAGGCAACAGATGAAGTGATTTAAAGAAGAAAATGTACCAGTAGAAGAGTCTGTGTGAAGTTAATGATGACCAGTCAACCAGGTAATACAGGGCACAGTGGGGGGTACGGTAGTTACAGCCAGTTATGAAACTTAGTGCACTGTGATAGACAGCATCCAACATCTGCAAGGTGCTTGTTGGGGCGTTCATGTAAATAATGTCACCGTAGTCACTGGAGGAAAGGAAAGTCGCAGTTACAAGGCTTTTCTTACCATTCAAAGTTAGACAGGATCTATTTTTGAAAAAGAAATCCAATTTAACTTCAGCTTCTTTACCAAGTTTTCAACGTGGAGCTTAAAAGAGAGATGCTAATCGACCAAGACACCCAAGTATTTGTAGGAATCGACAAACTTAATAGGGACACCAATCGAAGATATAATCGGGGGAAGGACTGCCTGGACCAACTTCATTTTTGTAAACATCTCTTTGGTTCTGTCTGTGTTTAGTAGAAGTTTGAGACTGAATAAAGCTAAGTGATGATGACACAAACAGATTGCAAAAGCTGGAAAACCTGCAACTGTTTTAGCTCGACAATAAACAACTGTATCATCAGCATAAAAATGTAAGGATGCATCAGGGAAAAATGTAAAGTTGCATCAGGGATGGTCCTACCAACATTACCTATGTACATTGTAAAGAGGGTGGGTCCTAAGACTCACACCATTGTGTGTTAACCATTAAATAAATGGAAGAAGTACCATTATGTTGAACACGTTGCCTCCGATCTGAGAGATAGTGAACCAACCAATGGTGTGATCTGAGAAACCAATTTCTGAGAGCTTATGAGATAAGATGTCATTATCCACAGTTCAAAAGCTTTATGCAGGTCTAAGTGCAGCACAATAATCCTTAGCATCCAGTGCTTCAACAACAGCATTAAAAACTTACAGCGAAGCAGTCGTTGTGCTGTGTTGTTTCCTGAAACCAGATTGATGGGGAGGTAAGATGTTAAATGATTCCACATACTTTTTGATTTGAGAGTTTTTCTAAAACCTTGGCTAAAATACAGAGTTTAGAGATTGAATGATAGTTGTCCAGTGAGGTGGGGTCACCTCCCTTCAGCAAAGGTAGAACCAAGGCTGCTTTCAAAGCATCTGGAACAGAGTTTTGGCTTATGGACAGATTAAAGATGTGGGTCACAGGGACTGCAATGATATGAGTGGCCAGCCTTAAGAAATAAGGTGGAAGGTCATCAGGGACTGCAGATTTTTTAGAGTCTAGCTCTTTTAACAATTTATTAACCTCACTAACTGTGAAATGAAAAAGTGTGGTTTACTAAGGACTGACTTGTAGGAGAGACTTGATTTGTAGATGTTTGGCTTAAAGGAGACGTGTGTGTTTATTTAAATAAATGTGATTGTTTCCTTATTTGTTTGTTTGAACATATTGGTCTACCAGTGACATTTTTTTAATCTACATTTATGAAAAATATATTTTAGTGAGGTAGAGAAGATTTAATTGTTTGTTTTTTTAAAGTAAGGACGTGCCATAAATTAGTGTTTAGGATCTTCAGAGTATAAATTTTACATCTTTAGTCAAAAAATGTTTTTTTAACCATCAGTCTTGAAAAAGTCTCTTCTAAGTTTATGTTGTTGCAGCACAATCTCAAAAATTTTGTACATCATACAACCTGGCTGAGCCTTGAATTCTGAATTTAGACACGACAAAGATGCATTGGTAAAATTTAAAAGTGGCAGTTCTGGACTGACAAAACAATTTGTTTCTGTATCTGTACCTCACGCAGACTCTTCCATTGGTACATTTTCATCTTTAAATTACTTCTTGGTCCGCTGCCTGCATACATCTCCTGCTATACATGTCTTTGCGTGAGTGTAGCTACAGCGTGTGCTCTCAGAACATGATTACCTGCAGTGTTCCGTCAGTGAGAACTGAACTTGGCAAAAGGGCCTTCTCCTACTCCGCCCCTGCTTCCTGGAATATCTTACAAAAAGATCTGACGCTCTCGGCCTTGACCTCTCTAAATGGCTTTAAGAATCTGTTGGAATCCTGGCAAAAACCAATGCAGACATGTTCCTGTTTTTGATTTTTTACATCTACCTTATAATCTGTCTGTTTTGCTACTTTGGTATCTTTGTTTTAACTTGTTAAAAAAATCTGTATTTCTCTCTTATGTTTGTCTATTGTTGATTGTTCAAGGAAAATCTACTGTTGCTGTTGTCATCATTCTTTAGTTTGTAGACAGGTCTCTCTTGTAAATGAGTCCTCGAGACTCAATGAGATTAACCTGCCTAAATAAAGGTTGAATGAAAAATCGCACCAGTAGAGGGTGTCATCTCCTAAACAAGGCACCACAGGATGAGGCTATCTGTTTACACAAAACTAAAACTAAACCAGAGAACTCTACTTAACAAAGAAAAGAACAACTTAAAGAATACCAATTTTATAATAAGCCATCATTGTGTATACATTATGTCATAATATGTAAACATATTATAAACTTTCTTTAACAAGGTGAATCAATTTACTGATGTCTTTTTGTACTTTGATACTTTATATACATTTAATTCTTTTTTTTTTAAAATAGTTTATGGACAACAGCTGCTTTTACAACATAGATAAAAAGCATGCTGCAAAGAATCACGTTTAAGTTCTGGAATGAGGAAGAAGATTATTCACAAAACTCACAATGTTCCCTTTTCAGTCAGTCCACTCAGTGCAACAAATTGACTATGGGAATTGCGCCCCTGCGCAATTTACCTGAAGTAATACATTCACGCCTTTACGGCAGGTGGGCGTCAGCATCACCACAGAGGACCTGCCCTCTTGGTATAAAGACGCGTGCGTCCATCCTTCGTCCTCTTTAAGCCCTTCACCTCGCTTATACCTGAACTTCGTGGGACTTCTCTGTGCTACTGTGCTCAATCTGAGGTGAGCTCGCTCCCTACTCCGAGCGCACAGAGAAAATTCCTGCGTGTGACTGGGCTAGCAAAAGCTAGCCCAGCATTTTTTATTTAAAGGACAACACCCACCGTGACAGTAACAATTCACCATATTGGAGAATTACTGTAGTATTTTATGAATTTTATTTTCATTTTTGCATTTGGGCCAGGCGAGGGTTAAAAAAAAAAAAAAAAAAACAACCCACTCCCGAAGGAATCCGGAAACCTGGCCGAAAAGTCCCGAAGGGTCATGCCTTTTGTTACATGATCTCCACCCAGAAGGCAGAAGGTAGGAGTGAGTTTCCATGGAGGTTTATGAGAGAGAGTGCGTTAAAACTTTATATTTCCTGGTGCATTTGTGTGTATGGACCAGCGCTCTGATTTTATTTATTATTTATTTTATAACACCGCTGCGGACCTGTTGCTTGATTCATTCTGCCCCTGAGGAGCGAGCCCGCGCGCGGTCTCTGGCTCCTCGTTCCGCTCCGCTGGTCACCTTTGAAGTTCCTCGTGCCGGTGTAATTTGCTCCCTCGAGTGTATGTATCTGCTCTTATCTCTCGTCAGCCTTGTTGCAGCAGCACGGGTCGTGAAGCATGCGCGCGGGCAGAGCAGCTGCGAGGCTGGGTGCCTTTCTCATCACGGGGCGAGAAATGCGGGGCGATGCGGAAATGAATGAATTTGTCGCGATCAAACGAATTAAACTAGTAGTGGATGCTCGCTCAGAATATGATGACATGAGTGAGCGACAGCAGGATTAATCAACAGGCAGCTTTATGGAATATTTAAAAATGCTTCCTTGTTCTTTTCCTCTGCTCGCCTGGAACTCCAAGGCGTCACTTTGGTGACGTGAATGCCCAAGTGAATGCCCATATATGGAGAGGAGCAGATTTTCCCGGAGCTGCATGCTAAAATCTGCTATAAATCATGAAATAACACATTTAGTGTTATTTCTCCACAATATAAGTAAACGCTCCTGTATTATTTTTAAATAAACTAATAAATATTAATGGCGATGCAATTTGAAAACATGGTGGGTGTTGGACTTTAACCTCAAGGTATTTTCTTCTCACTTCGCAGACTTCGCTCGATGGCGCTAACTGCGTCACCCTGCTAATGAGTAGCGGGCTAGCCAGCGAAAGCGACGCGACGAAGGAGACGTCTTCGGACAAGGTTAGCACGGCTAACCAGCTCATCTTTCTCACCCATGGCGCCCGAGAAAGGGAAGAGAAAGCAAAAAAATGCTAAAAGAACCAGCAGGCCAGCGAGCCCCAGCTCCCGTGCCTGCCCCAGCGGTTGCGCCTACCCTCTATCGGCGACGGACACCCACGAGGCCTGTCCAGTCTGCCTGGGGATGTTGCACACTAAAACAGTGCTGGAATCCCCCAACTCCTGCCCGCACTGCAGCCAGATGACAGAAGCTGTGAGGAAGCGTCGCGTGGATATCGTGGCCAAGGCCATGGTCGGCGCCGCGGCAACACGGGACCCGGACCTCACAGAACCGCTCACTCCCACTCCAGATCTCGAGAACACTGATCTGGAGGACAGTGGACATGTCGAATGGAGGGACAGTATGGACATGGCGGCACCCGTCGGGGACTCGACGGCTGAGTTCAACACACAAGGCCTGATGAATGCGGATGAACTCTCGCTCACAGCCTCAGGTGAGATTTCGGATGAAGAGGCTGACAACGAGGACAAAGGGGAAGATGAAGAATTCCCTCAGAACCCGATGGCAGCTCTGCCAGAGACAGACGCATCCATCCCCACTCTCTTCAAATTGTGTCGCAAGGCGGCGGATGCGCTACAGATTGCTTGGCCAGAACCCACACCTTGCCAACAGGTTATGAGGTTGGCGGGCCCCTACTTCTACGCGAAGCAGCAATCGGCCATGAGACACATGCTGAATCCTCACCAAACGCTTTTCGCGCAGCCGAAGCAGCCACTTTACATTGAAAGTCTATGTGGCCGCGCATCTTGGCGCGGCGCAGCGTGACGCGGTGCGTCTTCAGCATTTCAAGCAGCGCAGCAGCGCCCGGAAGTCCCTTTCCATGCATGCGCGCATCCCAGCAGCCGAGCAACCGAGCAGCTGCTCGCCTCGTCGTAGCAACCAATCTGCTATTGTGATGACGCAACAACGACGGGACTTTTTGTGGACTTTTTAAACTAACCCCGTCGAGCCTCCGTGGCGAAACCAGCCTCCCGTAAGAAACTTGGCATTTTTAAAGTTGCTGCTGTCCACAAGCGTACGATCACCCCAAACATAAAAAATAAACGTTTTAATCTCAACAAAGACTTTTGGAGCTGCAGTTCGGCTCATAGAAAACCCACTCAAATAGTAACGAGGATCACGTGAAGCGGATTTTATCTGCTTGGTGTACAGAAAAACAACACATCTGACCGGGAAGGGAGCCAGACGCTGCTCCTACTGCGCGTCTGCAGACAGGTTAGGTGGAAACAGACATCTGTTGACAAGCAGCAAACACGGTGCGTTGGGAGCGTTTTGATACGTTTAGTGGGGATGTAGCAACACGATGCCGATTTTCCCTGATTTTCTTACTGAGCTGACTCGCACCTGGGCCGAACCCAGAGCTCCCATGCTTCTGCCGCTCTCTCAGTTCCTCGACGTCGCCGGAATGGAGGCAGCAGGAATCGCCAACGTGCCGCAGATGGAGGACACGTTGGTGGCTCATCTGGCCCCTAGGACGTCAGGTGCAAAACCAACTCTGTGCAGCAAGGCCTGCCGCGCCTCGGCTGCACAGCTCGACAAATGTTACAGAGCTCAGGGCCTCGCGGCCCATGCATTAAACGCCTCAGCCTTGATGCAAGCGTACTTGGCAGAGAAGCTCCAGGAGCTCCAGGTGACCACGAACAAAAAAATGGCGACTGACATCCTGGAGGAAGCCCACAGGGCGACTGACTTTGTCAACGTTACCCCTTCCTTCACCACCCGATTGAACCGACGGGACTCTTCGGGAGAGCCCTGGAGTGTATCCAGTGCAGGCTAGAGCAGCGAAGGAAGCAGGCTGAGGCGCTGCGAGAGGGGATGCAGAGGAAGGCCTTTGCCCCCCAGAGACACCAGTGGGAGCAGACCCGTGCAGCCTCGATACCGCTCAGCCACACGCCGTCCTCCCCCGCAAAAGAGACCAGCTTACGACGGAGAGCAGCGGCAGAGACCCGCAGCGGGCCCGTCTCAGGCCGGTCAGTCCTGGAGCAGGAACAGATTCGTTCCTCGCCAGGCGGTTCCGCCGAAGACTTCCTTAGCGAACTGGGATGGGAGACAGAACCAGGCCTGCTCCAAAATTTTGCAGGTTCGTCCGCCCACGGGGTACGGGAACCAGGGGCCTCATGTATCAACCGTGCGCACGCACAAAAACCGTGCGCACGTCACTTTCCACGCAAAACTCCGTATGTATCAAAACTGAACTGAACGTGAATATCTGCGCACCTCCACGCAAGCTCCCCTGTTGGCGTACGCACGTTTCTGTGGTCTTTGTTCCTTTGGCGACACTTACAGGTGATTCTGAGAAACTGTGTCCATGATGTGAAAACAATCATTAATCCCACCAAACACACATGATTAACGATTATTACATCCACATGGACGCAATTAGATGAGTGGATATAAAAGCATGCGCCAAATAGTGGCAACGATATTGACAACAATGAGATGTGATTTCTTTAAATTAGAAGTTAACCAAGCTGTACCAACACGCCTACGTTTAGGTCAGTGTGTAGCGCGCTTGCCTTTAGTTCCAAAGGTCATGAGTTCGAATCTCGCATGGTACAACGTTTTTCTTTTCTTTTTTCGTTCCAGATTTAAATACACATGAAAACTATTTACAAAACAAGAAATCGTCTGCTTCCTTTCATTTCATGTATTGTTCTATTTCTTGTTGTTTCATTAAATAGTTTTCCTGTGTTCTTTAAATCTGGAATGAAAAGCAAAAAAAACGTTGTACCATGCGGGAGTCGATCTCACGACCTTTGGGACGAAGGGCAAGCGCGCTCACCACTAACCTATACAGGCATGTTAGAATAGCTTGGTCAACTTCTTATTTAAAAGTGGATGGTTTGTTTTGCGCTGAACGTGCCAAATAAAGCCTTTTTCCGTGCTTCTCTGCCTCACACAGACGTGTCTCCTGTTCACAGTCCGTGAAGTTCCTCTTTTTTCCACGTTCCGACATGATTTGCAATGGAGCAGAGACGACATTCCTGTCGTGCATGGCATATTTAAATGAATTTGCATATTTATACGGAGGCGTGTCAAAGGCGGAGTCGGCCACTCTCTCATGTGCGCTCAATTCCACGTTGATTGTGATGTACAAAAGGAATGTGCGTGGATACCGGTGTACGCACAGTTTGATAAATCTGGATTTTTTTGTGCGTAGACACTTTTCTGGATTTGACCGTACGTCACTTTTCAGTAAGAAATCCACGCAAGTCTTTGTACATGAGGCCCCAGGGGCCTCATGTACAAAGACTTGCGTAGATTTCTTACTGAAAAGTCACGTACGGACAAATCCAGAAAAGTGTCCACGCACAAAAAAATCCAGAATTATCAAACTGTGCGTACACCTGAATCCACGCACATTCCTTATGTACAACACAATTGACGTGGAACTGAGCGCACGTGAGACACCTCCCCTGACACGCCTTCATTTACATATGTTAAACAGATGCAAATTACTTCCTGCATGTGTGAAGGACATGTTTGTTTGATCCCTGCGCGATCAGAAATGATTTCTAGATTCGGGAATATAATGAATTTAATATAATATGAGTGAGGACAAACATCCTAAGTAAGAATAGTAATAAAATGTGTTCATCATGCAAAGAACGAGTGATTGTGTGTCGGTTCGCGCACCCTGCTGTGGTGCGCGAACCGGCTCATTCATTCATTCTGTGTGGAAATATTAACTTTGCGCACGAGTTTATTACCATAATTACTGTAAACACAGAGGAACTTACTTGGATGTTTGCTAGAACATAGATCTTTGTTTATGTAGATGATGTGAAGAAACGAGTCTGTGCGTCTTGGTGGAGACATTTCATGACATCACGTGATGTTGGCGTCTCCAGACGCTGCTCCCTCCGCAGCCCTGTGCGCAGTCTGTCTGTGAAGCTTTTACTCTCCTACAAGTTATATAAGGTGTACTTTCACGTGTCATTTTGGGGGAATCTACAATAAACGCAGATAATGAAACACCTCCAGCTGCCGTGTCGACACCGGTGAGGGTGCGCGCGCGCTCCAAAGCGCGACCACTCAGCCTTTGGAAACATATGGATGAGACCATTCTATTGGACATGATCCGGCTTTGTGTGGACTGGACTGCACAGTCCCGATCGACCTGCAGCTCCCTCATAGCTCGGGAACAGTTTGACCGCTGCTTCTGTATGCACGCGTGATGCACTATTCCACCCAGAGCGCAGCAGTGCCAAACTGAAAAATTATTATTTCTGAAAACGGCTGATAAGCCATATCCTAGATCGGAAAATTATAGCTGTTTCTAAATAAATGCTCTGCGTGTTACACTATTTATTATAACCTCCAGTAAGGCTGAATGAATCCGTTCCTGTTAAATTTATTTTTGGCACAACTTTGCGCGTGCTTTATTTCACTGCGTCATGTGGATGTAATACTTGTTAATCGTGTGTTTGGAGGGAATATTAATCATTTTCACATCATGAACAGTTAATAATAATAATAATAATAATAATAATTATGAATTCAATTTATAACGCACTTTTCATTAATGGAAATCTCAAAGTGCTACAAGGTGCAACATATTTGAATGTCAATAAGACAAATAATAAAACAATTAAAATCAACAACAGTATCAACTAAGATCAAAAGTAGAATCATGAGGAGTAAAGTATGCTCGGTTGAAAAGAAAGGTCTTCAAGCCGCTCTTAAAGTCAACCACAGACTGTGGGGCTTCAGTTTCACAGCGGCACCTGTAAGTGTCGCCAAAGGAAATATAACCACAGAAACGTGCGTACGCAAGCAGGGGAGCATCCGTGAATTTGTACGTGGAATGCGCAGGTATTCCCGTTCATATCAGATTTGATACATACGCCACTTTGCGTGGAAAGTGACGTGCGCAATGTTTTTGTGCGCACGCATGGTTGATACATGAGGCCCCAGGACACTTAAATCCAGATTTATTTGTAAAAAAACACAAAAAGCTGGTAACATTGATGTGTACTCAAAACAAAATGTTTATGCCATGTGTGCATTAAAAACAAGTTTCTGTACATCTAAACACAAAAATAAAGTACCAGAAGCACAAACTGCCCTGATTCTTGACTAAAAAAAAAACAAAAAAAAACCAGGGACAACAACTCCTTTTTCATGAAAACAGTCATGGTAACAAGAGAGGGCAAACACCCCTCCTCCCTCGTGCAGCACAGGGTGTCAGATCAGATAATGAACTGCAGCGGGACGTCTGTGGTCTGTCTGGAGCAGACAGACTTCACGGCGTCCACATATGAGCAGGTCAGTTCGCTCAGGACCAAGCGGGAGGGAGTCAGACCTACCTACCCCGCCTGCACCCATGAGGAGCAGGCAGCCCGCAATAAACATGCCCCTGAGGCTCGTAACGCATGTGCAGGCCTGGGGGGCGTGTTGACCCAACACGTGGGTCATGTCAACAGTATGCCACGGGCTTCGCCTGCAGTTCCGCTGACGGCCGCCTCCGTTCACAGGGGTACAAAAATCAGATATAAACCTAGGACGAGCACACGTCTTGAGGGAGGAAATAATAGCAATGCTGCAGAAAGGTGTGATCCGTGTTGTCCCAAAACGAGAAAGAAAAAACGGCTACTACAGCAAATACTTTGTCGTGTCCAAAAGAGACCGAACTTTAATACCCATTCTGGATCTCAGGGCTTTGAACAAAAGATTAACAACTTACAGGTTCAAAATGCTCACGCTGAGACAAGTTCTACAGTCTGTGAGACCAGGAGACCACGCGTGCACTGTGGATCTCAAAGACGCATATTTCCACGTAGGGATTTGGAAGAAACACAGAAAATATCTACACTTTGCATTCGAATGGAAAGCCTACGAATACAAAGCTTTACCTTTCGGATTAAAAACCGCTCTACGTTCTTTTACAAAGTGCCTTGACGTAGCTGCTTACCCTGCTTAGGGGTCAGGGGGTCTGAATTCTGAATTATTTAGACAACCTTCTGATTCTCGCAGGCAGTGAAACGCAAGCCTAGCTGCATACACACATGGTGATGACGTACCTGGAAGCTCTGGGATTCGTTTTAAATCTGCAGAAAAGCAACCTGACTCCATCACAGATTACCGTATTTCTGGGCGTACAGATCAACACCATCTTGTACAGAGCATGGCTCTCAGAGGAGAGGGTGGCTTTAATACGCCTTTGTCTGACACACTTTCAGCTGGGTCAGAGAGTGTCTGTGAAGCTCTGCCAACACTTCTTGGGCTTGCTGGCATTCGCAAATCCTTGCGTGCCACAGGCATTGCTGAAAATGTGGGCTCTTCACATATGGCTAAACAAACAAACACCTCCTGCCTCTGCGAGGCAGACAGGAAGGATTCTGATCAGTCAGGAATGTCTGACGGCTCTGGAGCCCTGGAGGGACCCATCAGTGTTCACTGCAGGCGTCCCGCTGGGACGAGTCCTGTCTCGTGTAGTTGTCACGACAGACGCCTCGTTAGGGGGATGGGGAGCTGTTTGCAGGAACCAGAACGCCCAAGGGCTCTGGGGAAAACAGGATGCACGGCTCCTCATCAACCTACTAGAGTTAAAAGCTGTTTATCTGGCAATAAAGCTCTTTTACAAAAAGGGTCTGATTGCAAAACAGCATGTCCTCATAAAATCAGACAGCAAGACAGTGGTGTCCTACATCAACAGGGAGGGGGGACGAGGTCCCAGGCCCTCCTCGGTCTGACACACAGGTTGCTCACGTGGTGTGCTCCAATGATTTTGTTGCTGAAGGCGACAAACATTCCGGGAGAACTAAACTACGGGGCAGACGCCCTCTCCAGAGGACTGCTGCTGTCCTCAGAATGGAGACTGAACCCACGGATAGTGGACCAGGTCTAGGCACGATTCGGTTGGGCGTCCGTCGATCTGTTCGCGTGCAAAACCAGCTCGCCCTGCGTCCTGTTATTTTCACTGAAAGAGACAGACGCAATGATGGGAATGGACGCGCTGGCCAACGACTGGCCAGCAGGGGTGTTGTATTATGCGTTTCCACCTGTCCCTTTAATTCAGGTGACTCTGGAACGTGTACGGAAGGGAGCTCTCTCCCTATTATTAATAGTCTCCAGGTGGCCTCAGAAACCGTGGTTCCCAGAAATAATTTCATTTCTGTTAGGGACACCGTGGCAGCTGCCCCCCCCTCACAGGGACCTGCTGACTCAAGCACACGGGCAGCTTCTTCACCCACGTCCAGAACTGTGGCAACTCACAGCTTGGCCGCTGAAAGGAACAGGCTGAGGGCCTCGGGCCTCCCCAGTAATGTTATTAACATGATACAGGGAGCGAGAGCAGGGTCAACTCAGACTCTCTATGCTTGTAAATGGTGTATTTTTGAGGTTTGGTGCCTGGAGAGGAATATTGTTTCATATTCCTGTAACCTAGGTCAGCTTCTCACATTTTTACAGGACCTGCTGGAAAAAGGTTGCTCCTTTTCTACCATTAAGGTGTTTTTGTCAGCCATTTCGGCATGCCACGAAGGCTGGGGAGGGGGGGGACACCCGTGCCCACCCTCTTACGATACGTTTCACGAAGGGTGTGCTAAGGAAAAGCCCCCCCAGCAGGACTCTGGCCCCAGTGTGGGACCTTCAGTTAGTCCTGAATTCCTTGTGCGGGCCTCCGTTTGAGCCCCTTAGTAGCATTGAAATAGACTTGTTGTCTTATAAAACTGCGCTGCTTCTAGTATAACATCCTCAAAGATACCCAATCCCGAAGTTTGGGATTCTGGGGGCGTGTCGTCCCCGGGCTTGGGCCTGTGGGGGTCGGGTGTCTTGAGCTCTGGCGGACTGGCCGCCGGGCTATGGGCTGGCTGGCGCTCTGGTGCCCGGCTCTGGCCGGGGACCCTCGGCTCGCTGGTGGGTTGGGGGTTCATGTGCTAGGGGTTTGGGTGTCTGGTGGCGTGACTGTTAGCCAATGGGAGGAGGACGGGTAAACCCAGCCTGGGTGTCTAATGTGTTATGTGTTCTGAAAGTTGTTAATATGAAGGGTGGGTGTAGTATTTCTTCTGGGGTGGAGACTAAGTGGATGTCCTTGATGATGGTCTTGGAATATGCTTGGCCGGTGTACGGGTCCTGGTTGGGGCCTGTTCTCGGTGCTTCCTGGCTCTGTCGGCGGTTGGGCGGGTGCTCTTGGCCGTGTCGTCCATGTGGGATTTTGTGTCTTCTTGGGCGGCGGGCTGACTGCGGTTCGCAGGGGTCGTGGCGGCCCTGGTGGGTGTGGGCTGTTGGTTCTGCTGTTGGCGGCCCTCGGGACCGGGTCCCTCTCTGGTCTTGACTCAATGGCCTGGCAGTCGGAGAGGTGTTTCTTTTGCCTCGCTCCTTGGGTGGACCTTGGCGAACTGGGGGGGGGGTACGCAGGGTCAGCGGGGGAGCTGACTCGCTGCGGGAGCATTGTTCCTGCAGATATTTTCTCCCCATCCCTCACCACGCACCCCCGCCCTCTTCATCTTAAATTAATACATGTAGGGAATTTGAGTCTCGGGTGTGCCACAACGGTTTTACATCTCTGTTTATATACACTTTAGACATTCATTCATAAACATCCTCATAAAAGTCACATATAGGGAATGGAATGAGCACTATGGTTATGGGTGGCGGGATGACATCACTCTCGCCCCCATGCCTATGCTCACTCAACATTATGCATTTAGACAATAAGGGCCTGGGTTAGAGTTGGAGTGGAGGGGAAACTGGTACAATGCCAGCCTTTGCTCCTTCTCTTTCCTTTTTAAGTACACTTTAGAACAACACTCACCAACAGTACATTTGGGGACGGGGGTGTGTGTGTCGGGGTCTTGATTTGTTAATTTCAATTTTATTTATTTATGTATTTATTTATATATATATATATATATATTATTTATTTATTTTTCTCTTACCCCCCTGGTTGCCTGGCGGACATTCTGGGGGTGGGCCGTCAGGGGTTGTGCTGGGGTGTGGGGGGGTTCGGGGCCTGCGGGTTTGCCGTGGGCGGGACTGGCAGTGCGCTCCCCCTGGGGCTGCTTGGGCTCGGGTGTCCTGTCCTGTCCTGTCGGCGGGACGCGGGGTGGGCCGGATCTTGGATGTCTGCTGCTCTCCACCCCAGAATGAATGGGCCTACCTCCTGGGTTTGGATGTGGGCTGCCCCATGTAGGGAGCAGGTACATGTCTTGGACCTGGGGGGTATAGAGTGTGCTTCGGGATTATGAATGGAGCGTGTCGTTATTGTTTGTCTTTCTATGACTGAGGGTGAGGATGAGGGTGGGTCTGAATGAGTGTGTCTGTGTATGAATGTTTAAGTGTCAGGCTGGGACTTGGACTGCCCCCTCTCTGATACTTCTGAGGCTACCTAGTGTCGCGCTCTTGCCACGTGGCCCCCTGGTGGGTGTTCCTCTGCCTGCGGGCGTGCTTGGGACCCTCACTATCTGGGGCTGGGCGCTTGGGCGTTGGTCGGCTCGGCCTGGTGGCTGCCTGGTGGGGCTCGGGTCCTCTGGTCCTGTCGGGTCTGGGCCTGAGGGGTGGGCGTCCCCGGTGCCCGAGCATCGGTGACCGGCCCTGGGGCTACGTCGGTGCAGCGGGCTCTGGCGGGGGCCTGTGTATTTGTCGCTGTTGACCCCGGGGGGTCATTGTGTGTGGTCCCTGGTGGGGTTCGTCCGGTTCTTCCCCTTGGTCGGATCTGGGGAGTGGACGAGTGGCTCGTCCTGTTCGGGTGGTCCTGGGGACTCTGGGCTCGGGGTCCTTCCTGGGGTCTTGGGCTTTGATCGCCCTTTCGTCTGTCTCGGGCTTTGGGGGGACAGATCTCTGATGCTTCACAATCGCTACTAAATGTTCTATTGGAGGAACCTTATTCACTTATGCATGCTCACAACCACACACAAATGGATGTAGGGATGTATATGTAGATATATGTAGATGGGTATATAAATGAATATAAATATATATGTATATATACTGTCTATATATTTGTAGGTATGGGTATGTTTATATATAGAAATCTAATGCAAGGTCATGAATATTATCAGTCTGTATGTTTCGTTGCTGTGTTCTGTCATGTGCTTTGCAGGATAGTGGACGGAGGTTTGGTGTGTTCGCCTTGTGCTCTTTTTGTGGATAATTGTTGTTTTGTTGTCTCACTTTCTCTTTTCTTTCTTTCTCTATTAAAAAAAAAATAAATAAAAAAATAAATAATAATAATAATAATAATAATAATAATAATAATAATAATAAAAAATATATATATATAATAA
>JBBPBX010032423.1:16154-33896 GCA_038048925.1 Garcialebias charrua | reverse complement strand
AAATAAGAACACTTCCTCCTAAAATTAAAAAAAATGTTTGAAGCATAATAAAAATCATTTGGTTCTGACAAGACCTTAGAAATAAAATGTCAGCAAAACGACACAGAACATACTAATGTGTAATTATATTGATTTTGAATAGGCAAATTGTAGGAACAGTGAGTGAATGCTTGAAGATAAACAGCATGGAAACTTTGACGGGGACTGCCACGTGGCGGCCATTTTTAAATTTTGGTTTGACATTATGTGTTGGGGATCACTCTCAGTTACCACCATACCAAATTTCAGCTTAAAATGACAAAATATCAATGAGTTGAAATAATTTATGGTAGCCATCTTGGATTTTTTTTTTTTGGGGGGGATTCAGTGTGTGATGGTGAACATTGTCAGCTATATTCATCAAATTTCAGCTCTATATGTGTAACAATAGTGGAATTAAAGCCATTTAAATGTAGCTTTGGTGGCTATCTTGATCTTTTTATTCATATTTATTGGTCTCAGCTACTACTACCACACAAACTTTCAGCTTAATATTTCTAAAAATGGCTGATTTACAGTGTTTTTCTTTATTTTTTTGCTAAGGTGGCCATTTTGGATATTTGATTTGCAATTAGAGTCTATGAAAAATAACTATTAAAAATGACATATTTGTTTGCCATGGTAACTCGAAACACCAATAAAAGTAATAGCGCACATCACGGAGCTGAGCCGGCCGTTTTGATATATTTGTCGGGGTACACGTTGCGGTTCGAGCCACATTAAAGTTGACACAAAAGTTAGATATAAAGTTAAGAACCCTCTGCCAGGTAGATAATAACAGGTGCTGCATTACTAGGCAGTCCCCCAAAAAACATAAAATAGCAAGGTGTTTTATTTCACCTTTGGTAACTAAATCACATTGTATTTATATGAAATGTACTTAATGCAGTTTATTTTTATTTAATCCAGTAAAAGCATCAAGGCTGTTTTTGTGCCTGCAAAATGACATTTTCAGATCCAACTAAAGCTTCCAAAAATATTTGTGTGACCCCTCTGCAAGCAGGATACATTTAAATATTTGCTCCATACAGAGAAGCATTTTATTTTATATTTTAACAAAGTTTCTGTGATGTAAATAAAACGGGTCACAAACATGATCTTATCTGACGGCAATGGAGGAGCACAGATCTTCCTTCTTCATTCATAATCATTTTTCCTCTGATGAAGAAACGTCTTCTGAGTCCCTTTGAAATATTGTATTTTTATACGGATTTCCATCTTAGTGTTGAGAAATGCAGTTAATATTTGTTTCATCACTTGAAACAACTATTTGTCATAAACTTTTAAAGCACAGGGTCATAAAAATGTTTTTATTTGAAATGACTTAAACTCTTTTTTTCAGTGCTGCCCTCTTTTGTTCAATAATGTAAACTGCAGCAAAACCTATAACTTAAATAATACTTCAATAATGGGAGTTGTGGCAATTTTCCACTTTATTTCATCTCTAAGATGTTGGATTTTGTATGTGCATGAGCTTCTAACTTTATTATTATTATTATTTTGCAATTGTTATGATTAAATTAACAAAAGTTAGGACACAATCTTATTGTTCCAGCATTCTTTATTCATTCAAAATCTTTAAAAAATATATTTTCACATAGGCACTGGAATAAATATACACTCAGTTGTCAGTGCTGGCTCAGCACCTTACAGATGAGATCCAAGACACACAAAAAGTTTTAAAATAAATAATTCACAGGGAATAAAGTCACTTCTTTTGGCAACTTCAGTGCAGTCAGCATTAGTAAGTGCTTTTATTGATAAGATCAAATAGAAATTAAAAACTGGCCCTTTAGTCTAAACAGTTTGATCAATTTGCTCAAGATTCGACGTGTGCAAATACAGTTACTCAAAAATAAAAATAAAAGCAAACATGATTGAAAAGAGTACAAATGAACAAATATGATACTAAAAAATAAATCTCTACATTTTACCACAAGTAAAATGTAGCAATATGTAAAATAAAAACTGTAGATGGTTGAAACACTTTCCAATGACCTAATTTAACCAACATTAAGCACAAAATTATTATTTTTAAACATGAACTCATGACTAAAGAGTTGAAAAGCATTTCTTTACATGCTTTTATTGTTTATCTCACTAAATGGACATAAATCTGATTATTGGGTCTTTATGTGCAGAGTATAACACCAGGATGCTTGATTTTCATTACGTAAAATAACATTTCTAGGATTTATCAAAGCCGTTTACGCTAGCTTGGGCATCGAAAGGCACAACTTTCATTTTGACCACATGACCGTGTTAAATGTTAGCAATAGTACAGTTTACAACAGGACCAGAGCCTCAAAATATTTCATTCAGTGCAACCCAAAAAACGTTGAACATACAAAAACTGGAATACATATTCCTGATTTTCAGGATTGTTCTTTTTTCCCACTAAAAAATAAATAAAATAAGGTGCGTACATATTCATTTTATATACTTTTAACTAGGGATGCACCGATCCACATTTCTCACTTCCGATCCGATCCGATACTTATTAACTCAGTATCGACCGATACCGATACTTTCCCGATCCGATACTGTTCAGGTATTTGACTCTGTATAATGAAACTTTTGCACCCAAACTATTCATTTTAACATTGTGTGAGATAAACCCAATGAAGACACTCTTAAGCCTTACAATAGGGAACCCCCCTATTGTAAGGCTTAAGAGTGTCTTCATTGGGTTTATCTCACACAATGTTAAAAAGGGCAGTCACAGATTGTGATTGAACACAAGTGCTCTTTGAAGCTGGATCGGAAAAGTATCGGCAGGTTTGATCCGATACCCGATACTTAAATAATGCTGGTATCGGATACCGATACCGATACTGGATCGGATCGGCCCCATCCCTACTTTTAACTGTTTACTGCTAGTTACATGATTAAAATGGCTTCATGGTACAAAAACTGTTATTCATTATTTTTTATGTTTGATTGTTTAACTTAGGAACTGAATAAAGAATCAATTATCAATTAATAACATCCATTTCAGAATATCTTAAATCACTATGTACCTGACAGTAGGGCTACTGTACTGTAAGATAACACACTTTGTCATGCCATGTTTGGAGACGAGTCAAATTGTCTTCTGCTCATTTAGGTGATTGTTTTAATGTGACTGGGTGATCTAAATAAAACTGCAATGTTGGAAAAATACTAAACAACAAAGTTAAAAAAAGGCAAACAGAAAGTCCAACGGAGATAATAGAAACTAAAACGTTCAAATCCTGTTTGGAGTAGAGATGAGATTTCTAACCTGAGCCCGGCTTTTGATGTGGTTTTACGAATCATACAGCACAAAGAAAACTAAATAAGAATGCACAATATAAAATTGTGTTAATCTACTTAATGAAGAGGAAGCTGGTCCGACCGACACCGGTGAAAGAGGTGAAAAAAAAAAAAAGTCAAGTTTCAGCTGGATCACCGGCCGCACGCGTCTCCACACCTGAAGCTACAAAAGCTGAAGCGAGCAGCGCATTCAATTAAAATAGCAATAGCCTTGTCCTATACAGGTAGTCCTCGGGTTACGACGGCCTCGAGTTACGACATTTCGTGGTTACGAAGCATCTCCCATTTTAACAATTTAAAAAATATAGATATATATATTTTGAAAAGCCAAGTTACGCAGTTTTACGTCGTAAACGGAATGCGGAATACAGCGGATGGACCGGTTTTACGTTGTAAATGTAGCGGCGGAGGAATACACTGCACTGTACTGTAGTACTGCGAACGTGGTTTTACGTCATAAACGGAATGCGGAATATAGCGGATGGACCGGTTTTACATCGTAAATGTAGCGGCGGAGGAATACACTGCACTATATTACTGTGAACCTGGTTTTACGTCGTAAACGGAATGCGGAATACGGCAGATGGACCGGTTTTACTCTTTTTACTCTTTTTTCCATTCATTATGGCTCCCAAACATATGTGTTTTTTGATAATTATGTAGGGTACAGTGTTAGGATAGGCTAAGTGCTTGGTAATACAGTACTGTACATGTATATGGTGCAGTATGTACGTATATTCCGACTTACGTCGAAAATCGGTTTATGACGCCGCGTAGGAATGGATCTACGTCGTAAGTCGAGGACTACCGGTCTTTTTCCAAATAATTTTGCTCTAAAAATATTTTTGTTCATCTGTATAATAGCTGGGGATGCATGATATTGGATTTTTGGCCAATATCCAATATGTTAAAACTTATTTGGCCGATAACCGATACTGATATTTTATATACTTTCCTTTGTCAGAACAAAGCCCACTTATATAGGCTTATTTGCTACAAAAATTGTGCAATAGCTGCAAGAGCTGGTGACATATATTCAGTAACAGCCGTATAATAATAATAATAATAATAATTAATTCAATTTATAACGCACTTTTCATTAATGAAAATCTCAAAGTGCTACAAGGTGCAACAGAATTAATATATGATATGCATAGCACTTTAACGTATATTAAATGAAAAGTGTTAAATGTTATTTCATCACCAGTTTTAATGTCCCTTCATTGGCTTCCTGTCCAGTCTCGAATCCATTTTAAAGTTTTATTGTTTGTTTTTAAGTCTTTGAACGGTTTTAGTCCCTCTTATTTGTCTGAACTGCTTCACCTTTATGTGCCATCACGTGCTCTTAGATCCGCTGACCAGATGCTTTTAGCAGTCCCGAAAACCTTTTATAAAACCAGAGGAGACAGAGCATTTTCAGCTCTGGCTCCTAAATTGTGGAACGAGCTGCCACTGAAGGTCAGGCAGGCCCCATCAATATCTGTTTTTAAAACTCGTTTAAAAACACATATGTTTTCATTGGCTTTTAAACCAGAATGAGTTCACATCTCTGTTTTAATGTTGTATTATTCTACTTGTGATGTTTCTGATATTTATATGATTGTTTTTATTGTTTTGTGCTTGTTTTTGTTCTTGTACAGCACTTCGGACGGCTGATGCTGTATTTTTAAGTGCTTTATAAATAAACTGGTATGGTATGGTATGGTATTTATTAGCATTAGTCACCTGTGATGCTGTCTCACTTGTGGAGGCTTGTTCCAGGTTCCTAGCTGCAGTGTGGGATCCTCTGCACTCCTGTGCATGAAGGACAGCCTTTTTAATTTCAAAGTTTTTGTCTATCCATTGCGCCGTAAGACTAATCATGCTAACGGGGCTAACACAACGTCCAAATGTTTGTGGTAAAACTCACCCAGCAAGTCGTGCTATCGGTTATTAGCTTCTCAATGACGTCGGAAATGACGGCTTATAACTTGGGTAATGTTACGTCGGAAAAATATCTCTGACTGGGGACGATGGAGCGACGCTCAACGTAGTCCATAAATCTTCGGAATCCAACATCCTGGCGCATGTGACGTCAGCGCGTTGCGCTTCCACTGCAACGTTGTCACGCTGTATGTCGGTAAGTTATTTTAAAGGAATGGCCGATGTCCGATATTGAAATTTAGCGTTAATATCGTCCAGTACCGATACCAGGCCGATAATATTGTGCATCCCTAATAATAGCCTATCTTTACAGTTGATTAGGCTATTCGTTTTGTTAATATCCATTTGGTGACTTGTTAATAAACAAGAAATATATTTCTTTCTTTTAAATATGTTTTTAAAATGTAATATCAAAATGATTTGCTTACAAAAGCAGTAAAAGCTTAATTTTTTTTTAAAGTTGTTTTTTGGGAGGTGTCCGGGCCTGTAATTACAATTAAATGGTCGGGTTGGGTTTGGAAAAAATGGCTATGGGCCAGGTCAGATTTTTTCGGCCTGAATACAACTCTAGTTTAGAGTCAGAGTAAACATTATTAGTTACAGTAAAGAGGGTGATTGTTCTGCTCTGTGGCTGACTGAACAATGAGTTTACGTCATTTAAAATGATTTATGAATTTACTGGTGAAGCTCTGCACCAGCTTCTTAAGAAATACAATAAAAGCAAAAGGTTAAATTCTGTATCCTTATTATTGATAAGGGTCCAGTTCCGCCCACAGTCAATTATCAGATTGTCTGAGAGTAGAAAACACAGATTGGAGCTTCCTGAAAAAAGGGAAGATATGAATTATGTCTTAGATGAAAAAAGTTGAAATATCACTGGAACGTAAACGCAGAAATCATCATCAGAATATTTTTGTTCGTGAGTTTTACAAACTCAAATGATTAAACCGTCGTCTCCATAGGTTCCAGTTCCAATTTGTTCCCAGTTTTATCAAAATATTTCATTTATTACTGTTGAAACTGGAACTAAACCATGGGAGACCGGGCATTCTGTGTGGCTGCCCCCCGCCTATGGAACTCCCTCCCTGACTACCTGAGAGCTCCACAGTCACTGGTTGACTTCAAAAACGGCTTAAAGACTTTTCTTTTTAAGCAAGCCTATTCTGCCTCCACATGATTTTATCTTTGATCTTGGTTGATATTATTATTGATTTTACTTGATTTTATCACTTGTTTTATTTATTTATTTATTTTTTAAGCAGGCCTATTCTGCCTCCACATGATTCTGTCTTTAATCTTAGTTGATATTATTATTGATTTTACTTGATTTTATCACTTGTTTTATTTGTTGTAGCACTTTGAGATTTTTATTAATGAAAAGTGCGGTATAAATTGAATTCATTATTATTATTATTATAAACCGTGAGCAGAGCAAAAATATTACGTTTCTCAATAATCATTGGGTCTTCTAATACTTCTGTTAAAAAAAACAACCGTAAGCAAGAGATTTAATGTCTAACACTTAAAAACTAAATAAAGAACACTTTTGTTTCGTGCACTGACCTAAAGTGTTGTTCATGATAAAACAGTTTAGCACCTTGTACTCAGCTGAAGAGATGATTTGTTGTGTATTAACCCACAGCTGATCTGCGCCGAGGTCCACTCAGCTGCTGGTCCCACTGGGACACGGCTGGCTGTGTCTGAAGCGCATGATGAGCACGGCGGTCTGATGCCACCAGTAAAACATCAGCACCACCAGGAGATGCCACATCTGGTGGCTGGCACCAACATAGTTCAACTGGCCTGCAGACAGAGAGGGGAACGTTTTTCATCATTTCATCACGACTCGTAGTCGTTTTTATCATGCTAAGTGTTAGCAAACAGTAGTGCTCGGTGTACAACTGTGTATATCTGGATGGTAAAAGGAAAAGTTTACAAGAAGACAGTTGTGAGACGAGTTATGTTGTGTGGTCTGGAGACAGTGGCATTGACAAAAAGAGGAGACAGAACTGGAAGTGGCAGAAATGAAGATGTTGAGGTTCTCCTTAGGAGAGACAAGGATGGATAAGATTAGGAATGAGATCATCAGAGGTACAGCACAGGTTGAACATCTGGGAGATAAAGTTAGTCAGAGTCAGAGAATCTTTATTGTCATTCGCACCACATGTGGTACATGTGATGGAATGAGATTATGTACACACAGGGTCCCAGTTACATCCAACAATAAAATGTAAAAGAAAAACAGTAATAACATCTAGGATATAACTAAGAAAAACATCAACTAAAAGCACTAATAGAATAAAAACATTACTCCAAACAGCAGCACGAACATGAGTCTGTGTGAACAGATAAGCACAAATGAACACAGCAACATGAACAGATCAGCAGCAACATGATGCGATATTTCAGTGATTATTCTGGTTATTTATTCATGAGTCTAACAGCCTCAGGGTAGAAGCTGTTCCTCAGTCTAGTGGTTCTACACCTAATGCTCCTCAACCTCCTTCCTGAGGGGAGTGGGAAAAAAAAGAGTGTGTGCTGGGTGAGTGGGGTCCTTCATGATGCAGGTGGCCCTCTTCCTGCATCTGGAGGTGTAGACGTCTGTGATGTTGGGGAGACTGACTCCAACAGACTTCTGTGCAGCCTTCACCACTCTCTGCAGAGCTTTTCTTTCTGCAACTGTGCAGCCTCCATGCCACACGTTGATGCTGGAGCACAGGATGCTCTCCACTGCACACCTGTAGAAGGAGGTGAGGACTGGGCTGCTCAGACCAGCTCGTCTCAGCCGTCTGAGGAAGTAGAGTCTCTGATGACCTTTCTTGATCAGGCTGGTGGTGTTGTTGCTCCAGCTGAGGTTATCATTCAAGTGTACACCCAAGTATTTGTAGCTGGAGACCACTTCCACCGCAGATCCACTTATGTTCAGTGGGGTGTGGGTGTGTTTGTTCCTTCTGAAGTCCACAATCATCTCCTTTGTCTTCTTCACATTCATGTGAAGGTTATTCTCTTTGCACCAGCTCTCCAGATGTTCCACCTCCTGTCTGTAGCTGGACTCATCATTGTTTGTGATGCATCCCACCACAGCTGTATCATCTGCAAACTTTACAATATGACAGCCTGGATGGGTGGCTGCACAATCATATGTGAGCAGAGTGAACAGAAGAGGGCTCAACACACATCCTTGAGGAGAGCCAGTGCTGAGGGTTATGGTGGAGGAGAAGTTGTGGATCCTCACTGACTGTGGTCTGTTTGTTAAGAAGTCTAGTACCCAGTTACAAATGGAGGGGCTTAGTCCAAGTGTAGATAGTTTGTCTATCAGAGTTTGGGGGATCATGGTGTTGAAGGCAGATGTGAAGTCCACAAAGAGCATGCGCACGTATGAGTCCTTCTGATCCAGGTGGGTGAGAGCAGTGTGGACCACAGAGGAGATGGCGTCCTCTGTTGATCGGTTCTCGCGGTATGCATACTGATGAGGGTCCTCGTTGATGTTGATGGTTGTTTTGATGTGGGACATGACCAGTTTCTCAAAACATTTAGCGACTATCGGGGTGAGGGCCACCGGCCAATAGTCATTCAGACCAGTCACAGAGCTCTTTGGGACTGGGATGATGGTGGTGGTCTTCAGGCAGGTGGGAACTGTCTCCAGTGCAAGTGAGGTGTTAAAGATGTCGGCCAGCACCTTGCAGAGCTGATCGGCACATTCTTTCAACACTTTCCCGGGGATGTTGTCTGGGCCGGTTGATTGTCAGGGTTGATCCTCCTGAAAGTACTCCTTACTTCTGCTGCAGTCACGCTGAGATGCTCTTCATCTGGTGATGAGGTGAGTCTGGTGCTGGGTAATCTGTTTGGGTCTTCAAAGCGTGCATAGAACTTGTTGAGGGCTTCAGGCAGAGATGGGTCTTTGGGGCATTGTACACTCCTGCCTTTATACAGTAATATGTTATGCACTTAATGCCCCTCCACATGCTCCGTGGGTCTTGTGAGGTGAACTGACCTCGATTAGGGAGGCCAGACTGAGATGGTTTGGACATGTCAAGAGGGACAGTGAGTATATTGGTAGAAGAATGCCATAGGAGATGTATGGATGCAGTTAGAGAGGACATGAAGGTAGCTGGGGTGAGGACAGAGGATGCAGAGGAATGCTCAGATGCTCCGGGAGCTTGTGTGTTTGCCCAGACACAGGAAAAATTAGAGGGAACATGTTTTGATCACATCGATAGATCTTAACGAGACATTTGAATTAACACTTATAAATAAATTTGCAACAAGAAGACTTCTTGCCGAGTATGAAAACCTGGAAACTGTTTGGATTGACAAAATAAAACGCTTTCTTCAACATTTTATGAAAACCTACACGTTTACATTTCAAGCTTACAAAGTTAAGCATAGTGATTAATCAGATTAATCACAGCCCCAGAGTGTGATCAATCTGATAAATAAAAAAATAATCGATTGACAGCACTAGTTTTTCCTGTTTGTGGTTTCTCTTCAGGACTGCAGAGCTTTGAGGAGTTTTTAATGTGAAACCTTAGCTACACCGCCCTCTAGTGGCAGTTTCAATCACCTCTGGATTTAAAAATTTAATCTTTGCAGATAAAAACAAAGATTCACATTTTAAGAATTCATGCTCATAACTGCATTTAAGTTAGTGACACACAAACAGCACTTGTGATGCTCAGTTTAATTTTTGTTTCGCACTAAAGCTTCCTTTGAGCTCACCCGGGAAATATCGTTCAGGGATTTTGGTGACGTAGAACAGGAATGCAAATCCGGCTATCAGGTACATCCCTATCACACGAGGGAGGAAGAGCTACAAAACAACAAGAGAAAGCAAAGCGTCACAATCCACAGTAAAGAGTCAGACGGGCTTGTTTAATCGTGACTCTTCTTTCCGCACCTGCACGACTTCAGAAGTGAAGCCTTTACTCAGCCAGACCCAGTGGCACGCAGGAATCACGCTGATGCCCGCCACGCAGAAGAAGATCGCCATCCTGATCACTTTCCAGTCGTTGCTGAGGTAATGAGGGTGGACCTGAGCGCAGAACACGGCCAGAATCAGGGAGAGCACGGTCAAGAGGTAAACCTGCCGCCAGAACTGCAAGAAGAACAAAAAAAAACTCTTCATAAGCCGAGCTGAAGCCCCTGCGTCTTTATTAGTCCATCCCCGTTTTATGACGCGTTTCTTTACTTAAGAACAGAGATTTGTTTGAACATCAGACGATCTAAATAGTCATGTCACGTGGATCAGCTGTCTTGCAATATGGAGTGTCTTCTTGTTAACATTAGGTAGTCCCCGATTTACGAGCACATCGACTTACGAGGTTCCGAATTTACGACATTATCATATTTAATAAGAATATGAAATAAACGAAAAGAAAAAAAATTGTGTGTTTAAATTTTCTTAAACTCATGTGTACAGCACTCTGTTGCAGCTGTGGTTGTTTTAAAGGCTTTATAAATAATAATTATAATAAAAATTATGATTTTTATTCATAATTGCGCAACTTCCGGCCGTTTCCGGAAATGCTGCGGTGACCTCCATTTTACTACAGTCTCGGCTCCTGCCAGCACACCGCGCCGGACGACAACAGTAGCTCATGTGCTGGGCTAACACGCAGCGAGCCGACAGGCCGCGGAGAGGCCACCTGCGTCCGGGAGCTCGCCTCAATACCGGACTGCCCAGAGCTGCGGCCGCCAACGCGGAGAAACAGCGAGCGCCGACACCCTTTGGATGAACTGACAGGCTAACGAGCGCAGCTAACGTGGAGCTAACAAGAGCTAACGAGTGCAGCCAACGCGGGCAGCTCGTTTGGATGGATGGACGGACATCGCAGAGAAACGGCTTTCGGTAAGTTATTAAATCTTTTTTTGGCTCCAAATGTATGAAGTTAACATACTAACAGTCCTTCCTGTAAACAGTTTGGACTGTGTGGTGCTTCAGAAAGCTGCGGAGCTCGGACGTAACGCGGCGGAGCTAACAGACGAGAGAAGCTGCAGCTCAAAGTAAGAAATTATTTTTTTATATACATTATGTTCTTTTAAAATGTTTTAAAGTGTTAGGATAGGCAAAGTGCTTGGTAACTGTTCATTACCGCACATGCTCAAGACACCGCGGAGTGTGGCGGCTCGTGCGGTATATATACAGGTAGTCCCCGATTTACGAGATTTACGTCTTACGAGATAGTCGTAGTAACGGAACTCGCTCGTAAGTCGGGGACCACCTGTACATACACACAAATAGAAACTGTCTTCACAAAAAGGCATGTTTTCATAACACTGGTGGACTTTCTGACTCCAAGCAAGTTCCGGCATTGACCTTATCATAACATGAATTATTATACAAATGCAATAACACTTCAGGTCTATTTGCAATTATTTGACTTCTATAGAACATTTCTGACATGTTCCCTTCTATTCTTACCGGATTTTCTGCCGTAAATGGCACTCTGCCCTTTAAGTCACATCAGCCCAAATATGTCCAAAAAAGTGGAAAAATCCATAAATAAGTCGCATCGATTACACGTCACCGCTGACAACCTGGAAATGTGGGCCGGTGTTGTGCCAAAAAAATCGATTGGCTGCCAAATGGAGGTCGCTGGGACATGTACGAGAGGACTTTAACAAGAATTTAAAAAGATTAACACTTAAAAATAATTATTTGTTTGCTCGAAATTATAGAAAATGTGTGTCTCAGTCTAACTTTTTCTTAATAAATGCACTTGGACGGGAAAATCAGCTGCATTTCCAAAACCCGATTTGCGGAAGCGGGCTCGTGCATGTGCAGAGGGATGAGCCCCTTTTCATTTCTTCAAAATTCAACAAGATGACCACCTAAAAACAATTATTTGTTTTTCTCGACTTTATAGTAAAGGTGTGTCTCAGTGTAACGTTTGCTTAATAAAAAGGACTTCAAACGGTCAAATAGCTGCATTTCAAAAGTATCCGTTGCCTTTGTGCGCCCAGGAGAGTGCAGACAGGAAGGAGGGACGCTGTGCATTTCTTCGATATTTAACAAGATAAGCACCTAAAACAATTATTTGTTTGCTCGAAATTATAGTAAAGGTGTGCCTCAGTCGAACTTTTACTTAATAATCCAGCACACTCACTCTTTGCCCCACTCCCCTCAGGACGGAGGTTGAGGAGCATCAAGTGTAGAACCACTAGACTGAGGAACAGCTTCTACCCTGAGGCTGTTAGACTCATGAATAAATAAAAATAAAATTAAAATAAACACTGCAAAATATCACATCATGGTGATGCTGATATGTTTTCTTGTTGCTGTGTTCATCTGTGACCATCTGTGACCATCTGCTCATACAAACTCATGTTCGTGCTGCTGTTTATTCCCACTATATTAGGCTTAGTGTATTACTAGTTGATGTTTTTCTTAGTTAGTTCTCGATGTTATTACTGTTTTTCTCTTTCATTTGTTGTTGGATGTAACTGGGACCTCGTGTACATAATCTCGTTTTCATCTCATGTACCACATGCGGTGCAAATGACAATAAAGACTCTCTGACTCTGACTCTCTCTAAATACACATTAATGGTCAAATTAGGTGCATTTCGTCAGGGTGGTGCAGCGCAATAAAGCTGATTTGAAGGTTGCTCCAAGCAGGAAGTAGAGCGAAGGTGGCAACTACGGCAAGCTCATTGTGTCATTAATAGTTGGTGAAGATTCTGAGACGTTCAAGACATAAACAATAACGTATAATGTAAGGATAATAAATAAAGTCCAGTTGTTTTTTGTCTTGAGCTTTTTTGAATTTGTAATTATAGCCACTTTTATTTATTACATGATACAACGGCATGCCTTACACCTCTGGTGCCATCTAGCAGCTGAAAATGGTAGTGTTCAATTTTTCCAGTCAGAATGAATGACAACGGTCATATCTCAACCAAAAATTGGTTTATAAATTTTTGGGGGGGGATAAATCTATAAATACCGTCGCTTCAGCCTTTAAGTCACAGGGCATGTAAATTATGCAAAAAAAAAACGTGACTTATAGGGTGAAAAATATGGTAATTACTTTAAGACATGTATTTGACAATAATAATAGAGTAATGCCCTCTACCAGCCTGAACGCTGCTGCACTTACATCGTTACAGTAGAAAGCATAGAAGATCCCAGGAACATAACAGCCCAGGATGCCGACAGAAATGCCTGCGTAGTCCAAGGACAGCCAGCGACGGCACGTTTTTTCTGACCGGTGGCATGAGAAAAGATGATACCCCACTGAACACAACATGCAAACCTGAAATGAAAACACACAGAACACTTACTCATTGCTAAATATTAGTATTCTGTATTTAACGGCAATACATTTTCATAAAATCGTTTTAAGCAATGAAAAAAAACTGAAATAATCCTTGTAATTGCAGGTTTATGAACCTATAACATGTAAGGCTAGACAAATAATAATATGTGCATAAAGGTGCAATAGGAGAAATATATGAGAAAAGCAAATTACAATAAGCTTACACAGTGACAACTGAGACTACCGGTAAATACATTTTCAATCCAAATATGGGCCTCTACACAAATTACAACCTAAACAGACAAATAACATGCAAAAAGTCACCAACACAACTAAACTGAACTAATGCGTTTTCAAATTTCTAACTATGCGTCTCAGCTCCCGGCTGTCATGAAACTAACACTCCTGAGCCGGTGGAGCTGAGTGAACCTGCAGCGCAAACATAAACTGAAGTGAATCAGATGCTTAAGTCAGAGTCAGAGAGTCTTTATTGTCATTTGCACCGCATGTGGTACATGTGATGAAAACGAGATTATGTACACGGGGTCCCAGTTACATCCAACAACAAATGCAAGAGAAAAACAGTAACAACATCTAGAATTAACTAAGAAAAACATCAACTAGTAATACACTAAGCCCTAATATAGTGGAAAAACATCATTATAAACAGCAGCACGAACATGAGTCTGATGATGCAAAGAAGAAGAAACCAGCAAAGCATGCAAACGTCATGACTTTAGCCCACCAGTGACGAAATATAAAAAGTCCACTTGTGGTTACAACAACCACAAACAGCTGAATAACTGTTACCTGGAAGCAGAACAGCCCTATAGCGTAGACGATGTAGTCCTCTCTGTTTGCGCCAGCAGCTGGCAGGATTGCAGAGAGGTCATTGAGCCCCAGGAAGAAAAACAGGATGAAACCCAGAAGGTGGCTCCAGATATTCACCGACTCATTGGACAGAATAAAAATACTGTAAGAAGAAGTGTGAAAAAAATATATACAGTAGTTTCAAACAACATATTTGAGCACAACTCCTGTTATATTAGTGTTCAGATGCAGTGTGCTGTTTGTAATCAAAGTTGCCAAGTCCGCTTATTACAAGCGACTTTGGGCGTGTTTTTTCTGCAATCGGTTATAAATCTTGTGAGTTGCAGTTTTGCGGGTGTTTTTGGGCTTGTTTTGAAAGGCAAGTCCCCTTTTTGCGTGTTTTGAACGGCAAGTTGCCTTTTTCCGGGCTTGTTTTGAACGAAAGTCACTTTTGGGCTTGTTTTGAACACAAAGTCTTATTTTTCGTAGTATTTTTTTACGTCGCTTTGGCTTGTTTTGAATGGCAAGTCTTTATTTATCATTTTTGGGCTTGTTTTAACGACTATTTGCTTTTTCCCTGGGCTTGATGTGAACGCTAAATCGCTTTTTGGGCTTTTTTTATTACTTTTGTCACTTTTGGGCTTGTTCCGAATGTTTGTTTGCTTTTGGGGGGGCTTGTTGTGAACTTTAGTCCCTTTTTTGGGCTTGTTTTTCTGTCTGAGTGAAAGCAAAATACAAGTGGTAGGTAGTTTGTCTCTTCACGCTCCCCTTCCACAGATGTTACATTCAGGTGCAGATGGCGCCACAGATATCATAAAAGCTAGATCCCGCATTGCTCGGTCGCCTGCTCTACTCAGTGTAACCTGTTTGACAGGTGCAATGAAGGATCTGCGCGTTCACGTAATCAGTCATAGCTCGCTGAATACTAAACTTATTCTCAAGATTTTTCCCTCTGTAAATCTTAGGGGTACAGTCATTAAAGCTGAACACATGGTTCAGTGTATTTAAATATTCTTGGTGGGTTCAAAAAACGTTCAATAGAAAAACGACTGGACTTTATTTGTAACAGAAGACGTTTCGCTCTTCAAATAAACCTTCTGTTACAGTTAACCTTCCTTCTGTTACAAAATAAAGTCCAGTGTTTTTCTATTGAACGTTTTTTGAATTGATCATGTCCTGGATGACTGAGAATCTTCACCAGCATATTCTTGGTGGGTTAACATTAACACTAATAAAATACATGTATTTTTATGACAAGTTTAGCAAAACTCACAGTCTATCTATCTATCTATCTATATAATTCTTTCATTTATAATTTTTTTTTTTGTACGCATCCTTTATGATTGTCTGTTTTCGTTGTCCATTGTCGTCATCACTCTTCGTTTAAAATTCAGGTCTGTCTAGTAAATGAGCCCCAGAGGCTTAATGGTATTAATTTGTATAAATAACAGTTGAATTAATGTTTCATATGCAAAATGTATATATATATTTTTTAGAATGTAAAAGTATGTTATTCAAAGTGTTCAGCATAATTTTGATGTTTATATGTGATGCCATAATAAATGTATGTTTATAAAAACTGCCTCTGTTTTCACAATATGGTGGGTTGCCAGTTGGGCTTGTTTTCATGGAGCTGGTCGCTTGTTTCTATGGCGAGATCTGGCAACACTGTAATAATAAAGGCACGCATTTCCAACATGACTCACCTCTTCAGGCAGAGTCTGGAGGTCAGGTGAGCCCTGTATCCATCTGTGACGTAGGGGTTTTCTTTGAGGAAGATGGGGATTTGCTCATAGGTGTACAGCCGTATCCTCTGGGGCAGCAGCACAGGCCAGTGTTGGTAACTGCCCAGCTCGATGTAGTGGGCAGTCTTCAGCAGCTTCTGGGGCATCTTCAGCAGCATCTTGTTCTGAGCTCTGATAATACAAGTTGGAAGAAAAAGAGTCGATTTTACAAGGTTGAATTCTGCTTGTCTTAATAGATCAATTACACGTGTTTTGTGCGCATGCGCCAACCAGGAGCGACGTTCACGAATCGGGAGATGTACAGAATGACCAAAAAGGCAGCTAAAATTTGAATAAAAGATACACCTATATGTAAATATTATAACAAATTCAGGATTGACATTAGGTCAGTGTTAGCGTGGATGCTAACGTGAGAGCTAATCATAACAAAACGAGGAAGAGACGGACTGAAGAAGAAACTCACCATTAACCCGAACCTCGACGCCGGCTTTTCGGGAGAAATTCAACCATATTGTGATGGCTGGCAGGAAATAAAACGAATTAAATGAATAAATAAATGAATATTAGCTGCTCTCAGCTGTCCTGCGCTTCCTTTCTTCTTCTGCTGTTCATTGGCTGTTGATTAGTTTGAGAAGCCTTTACCGCCACCTACTGGGTTGCAGTATACATTACAGCAGCACATCACTGCCACCTGGTGGTGATAATGTGTCGTTGTCACTATTTAGAGTTGTCGAAATGATCACATTGGTAATTTGTCTTCTGGTGGGTGGGTAGGGGTCTAGGGAGGCTTATGTCTGTGATTGTCAATCATAAAATTATGTTCCTATTTTATTAGATGTCAAACTCTGCACATGCGAAATACAATTTGCAGCAATCTTCGCTCAGAGCATGACATTTTACCTCCTGGCCCCCGGTACACAAATGCAACTGAAAGTTTTAAAGTGTGTTTTTGTTGTTGTTTATATATTTTTTATTATATGCTTTGAGCTGTCCCAAGTGGCTATCTTGAGCAAAATCATAAATAAATCCCAGTCGTGCTATTGATGAAAGTGTAATTAGCCTGTTTGTTGATGCTGGGCTTCAAGTCTTTGTTGTTGTTTGTTTGTTAATTAAGTTCATCACCACATTTAAGAAGTTTTTTTTTATTAAATTTGTTTGTGGTGGAGTAACTGACTGTGGTGGCAATATCTTTGTGTGGGGTGCAAAGAAAGAATAGTTTCACATATTGGTAACTGTGATCCACAATTTAAAATATATCAAACATGTTTTCAATCAAAATTTTCATGTTTTTAATGCAAGAATTACTTTTTAAATGATTTATTATTACTATTTTAGTGTTGCAAGTCCCGCTCTTTACTATAGAAAAGAAAAAATGTAATCCAGCCACACCCGCTAATACAACAGAGATCACATAATCCATAACAGGGAGTGGGGGGATTCATTTTCACTGACACAGAGACTTTGGTATGTAATCATACAAGTTGTTTACTGTCATATAGTCTTATCCAGATGATTTGTTGAACCATTCTGGATCCCAGCAGACTGCAAAGTTAAATGTGTAATTACTGTACGGTGTCACAAAGGGATTTACAGGAATGAGATCTAGATCTCAGCCTGATCATTCGTGACAGAGTGCAGAATTGGGAAATAGGGTTTCATTTTTTTTTATATATA
>JBBPBX010032423.1:0-16118 GCA_038048925.1 Garcialebias charrua | reverse complement strand
TATATATACAGTATATAAAACAAACAATGAAGCATAAAGAAAGGAATTCTTCCCATTTTTGAAAATGTAGCCTCTTGACATACAGTATGAGTTGGGTTACATTCATTTAGTCTGTTTTTGTACGAAAGCCATGAAAAAAGAAGCATATCACACTGACACACATTGATTTACAGTACACTCCATATTTGGAGGTTTAAGATGCACTTATTGACATGTGCAAATAAAAACACAGCACCCATGATTATTAGGCTAACAGAATGTAAACACTGTGTTATAAGCCACTGCTGCACTGATTAGTACCGTATTTTCTGGAATATAGGTCACACCGGAATAGGTTGCATTGTCCAATTATTGCCAAAAAATTGGAAAAATCCATATACGGGTCACACCTGAATATAGGTCGCACCTACGTCACCGCCGACGTAACGCGTCATCCACCGCTGAGTCAACCCGGAAATGTGGACCGTGTTTAGCTCTGCTGCAAATGTCTGCCACAGGAGCGCAGAGCAAGGCTTTTAAGAAGACTAACACTTAAAAACAATTATTTGTTTGATAAAAATTATAGCAAATATGTGTCTGAGCTGAACTTTTCCTTAATAATGGAACGTAATTGCTGGATTTAAAAATTTGTTTCGCCGAAAGTGATAAAAAGCCATAAATATGTTGCACCTAAATATAGGTCGCAGTGCATACAAAAATGATAAAAAGCTGCGACCTATATTCTGGAAACTACGGTAATCTCACAGAATGTCACAATTTCATATATCGTGAATTTTAACATCCTAACCTAAGTTTTTTTAATAAAATAAATAGGGATCTGTCAATTATACTAAATTATGTGAAACATAAGACTGTTTTCAAAGTATTTTTGCCATTTTCCCCAGCTTTTTAATCAAGCAGCTGTCCTTGTGTAGAGAAAGGATGAAATGCTTTGAGTGAAGACAAGAAAATAATGATTGTATTTTCAAAATAAAAGCCCACTTACGAGGTTCCAGACTTACAAGCTCACTAAGGAACAGTAAATTTGTAAAGAACATACAGAAAATACAGCACTTTTATGTGTTTTTAGATGAAAGTGTGTTAGCTAACCATTTGGAAACAAGTTTCTGAGCATGTTTTAGTATGAACGTTTGTGATGAAAAACGAGTGTTCGTAGTAGCGCTAGCATAAATTTTCCGACTTATGACAGAAAATCCGGACTTACGAGAACACGTGTTTCGTGTTCCGACGTACGAGATTTTCGGCTTACGAGATAGTCGGAGGAACAGAACTTGCTCGTAAGTCGGGGACTCCCTGTATATATGTATTTTTGCAAATTGTTTCTCTGTGTTCTCTTACACTGTACATTTCCTTTTACAAAATGTACAGTGTACAAAAGGCCGCAGGATCAAATCCCGGCTGGGGGACCTTTCTGAGTGGAGTTTGTTCTCTCTTTGTTTTTGTATTGATTGATTGATTTATTTTTCCTTTTACATTACTGGAAGCGTATAACTCACTACAATACCAGAAAATAAATTTAACTAGCTCAAATCCTACATAAAGGTACATCATTGCTATGTTACAAAGACCAGTTTTTTTTTAAGTATATAAAAAATCTGCACAATATTTTTTCATATCAATAATTGATGCGCCTATAAATGCAAAATTTGTCAGCAAAATTTACAAACGGTCGCCACCGACCACTTGTTTGCTACAGAAACAACCGGAGTGATGAGACAAAAACACAGAATCATCCACAGACAACACAGGAGTTGTTTGGATTCAAGAAGTCAGACAAGAGATTTAGGGTAAAATAAATAAATGACTTGTTTACACTGAATGCATACCTGCATTTTATAATTGCATATTAATAAACCTGGAAAACCCAAACTGCACCCTTTGATACAGTTCAGAATAAAATTTGTTTATGTTTTCAAACCATATTTATCTGATAGATTCCAGTTTGTAAATGTAAATAATGAATTGTCTTCACCCAAATTAGTCATGGAGTTCCACAGGGTTTGATGCTTGGACCAATACACTTTACCTTCCATTAGGTAAAGTTATTAAACAGCATGGGATACATTTTTATTGCTATGCTGATGATGTTGTGTTTGTCCATGAAACCCAATGGATCAAATCAGTTAATGTCTTAAAAACCTGGATGACCCTAAAATTTTGGCTTTTAAACTCCAACAAGAATGAGGTTTTAATTTTTGGACCTGAGCATTAGAATACATTTTGCATTCTCTCATCTTGCCTCCATCTCTAATGTTAAAAGCCTTGGTGGTATTGGCTTTATACGTATGTGAATGATTCTGGTCAGTGCCCTGCGACGACTTTGCTGGGATTTTGGCACTGTATAAATAAAATGAATTTAACTGTAGATCAAAAACAACATTGTATAAGTATATTTGTTGATTTTAAAAAAGCATTTGACACAACTGACCACACCATTCTACATGATTTAAAAAAATGGTATCAGAGGACCAGCTTTGCAGTGCTTTGTAGTTATTTGAAAGACAGAAAACAGTTTGTACAAATAGATGATGTAAGATCTAGCCTCTGCAGTGTTTCATGTGGAGTACCACAAAGCTCTGTACTTGGACCAAAGTTGTTTATTTTATATGTAGATGATTTAATGGTGGTGTCCGGTATCCTTAAATGTGTTCTCTTTGCTGATGATGCAACCACTTTCTTTTATTTGGGTAAAGACTTGGAACAGATGCTTGAGTTGATGAAGATGGAGTTTGTCAAAATACAAACTTGGTTTAAATTAAACAAGTTATCACTGAACCTTTATAAAAACTAATTATGTGATGTTTAGTTTAAAAAAAAAGAAAACTGTTGATGTTCCTTTCAAAATTGATGGTGCTGAGATATGCAGAGTAAGTGAGGTGAAGTTTTTGGGTGTTATTATTGATGATAAACTGTCATGGAAATAGCACATAAATTCTGTAAAAACTAAAATATCTAAATCCAATGCAGTACTGTACAAAGTTAAGGACTTACTGAATGATAAAGCCTCGTATTTGCTGTAAAATACAATCATAGTCCCACATTTAATTTATTGTGTTGATGTTTGGGGAAAAGCGTGTAAAACTATAACAAAGCCTAGTTTTATTTTACAGAAAAGAGCTATAAGAATTATCACAAGAAAGCATTACTGTCATCCATCAAATACATTATTTTATCAGTTGAAATTACTGAAGTTTTATGATTTGGTGGACTATAATATTCTGTTAGTAATGTATAAAGTTCAGAATTATACACTACCTTCAACATTCAAACACATTTTGTAAAAAGGAAAAGTTGTTATAATTTAAAAGGAACATACATTTTTGTAAAACCTCAGTACAGAAGTTTAAAGGGTCTGTCTACTTCAATACAAGGAATAGGCCTGTGGAATAGTTTGGAAAATGATGTAAAAAAAAAAAAAAGTAAAGTCAATGGTAGGTAGTCCTCGACTTACGACGGCCTCGACTTACGACGTTTCGCGGTTACAAACGCCCTCCCATTGAAAAGCATTGTTCTAGTTACGCGGTTTATGTGCCTTTACACCAAAAAATACGGTACCGAAACTCACCGGAGGACAGCGGAAATTTACAGGAGGGAGTGGGGAGACTAGCTTGACGCAGTCATTGTAAAAATTACTACAGAGACCTCATTGTTTGGAGACAGGAAGACCGGAGCAGAGGTAACTCTGAGCTCTGGTACAGGAGTTAACATGCTAACAGACCTTGCTGTAAACAGTCTGGACCGCGCAAACTACAGGCAGCCTCATATGTTGGAGGGACACCGAGCTAACATGCTAACAGGCGGAGGAACGGCTTCACCAGCATACCAGTAGGCCATTAACTATTTTTTCCCTTCATTAAGGCTCCGAATGTATGTGTTTTTTGATAATTATGTAGGGTAATGTGTTAGGATAGGCTAAGTGCTTGGTAAAATACAGTACTTTATGTACGAGGTGCCGTTTGGACGTATTTTCTGACTTACATCGATTTTCGAGTTACGAACGGGCGTAGGAACGGAACTTGTTCGCAAGTCGGGGACTACCTGTATTTAAAAAAATGATTACCGGTAAGACTTGTTGAAGAGATACATATACATTTGAGTTAATATGAAATGTACTAGAAACGGAAACTTGTGATGAGTTATTTATTTTGTTATATTATTTATAGATGATTATTGACTTAAAAGGAGGGGCAGATATGATAAGATTATTTTCTTCTTCTGCTACCTTTCATTTTAGGTTTTGTTTTTTCTTCTTTTTTTTTTCCTTCATGTGGTTTGCAAATTTCCTTTGTTGTTAAAAAAATTGTTCTTCCTGTGGGCTGTCCTGGTGGTTTAATTTGTAGGATCCTGGCAGGAAGTGCTTCACTGTGCGCGCTTGGCACATGTTGATGTGTGCAGCTGTGCGTCCTCTGGTCACCTCCTCCCTGTCAGCTGCTCCTCTCCCCCTGAAAAACAGCAGAGCTCCAACATGACTGAAGCATGATCGTTGCTGTGGATGTTTCATCGTGGATGCATGAATAATCTGTGCGGGGATGCAACGCATGGATTATGGGTCGGGTCTGGGTGTGTTGGTGCCAAATGCTGCTGCTTGCTCTGCGCGTTTGTGGGAGTTCAGAAGAGGAAGACGCGTCCTGCGATGGAGTCTTTGACATCTACTTTGTTTTGGACAGGTGAGCTGTGAAATGATTCACATTAACTCAGTTGAACTCAAACCTCTCCATGTTTGTTTATGCATTCATTTCAAATTTAAAAAATACAAAAGAACAAAAGAAAATTGCAAAAGATTCAGAAAAATCAAGAACAAATTTAAAATGAAAGGAAGCAGAAGAAGAAAATAATCTTACAATATCTGCCCCTTTTGTATGTCCATGTATGGCAGTGTTTGGATCCACTCGTGATCCACTGGAGAGAGAGCTTGTTTATCCTCTAGTCTGGGAGAAATGTCATTTTATCTCACAACAACAATAAAACATTTAAGAAACTTTATAAAACAAATGCATATTGTTGGATTTTACATCTTTTTATACCTATCTTTTTACAAGCTTTGAAATGTCACTGATGATGTGAAATTATGCATTTTTATACAAGGTGTGTGCATGTCTTAATTGAAGGGTTTGAACTATATTTACAGGCCTGTATTGTTTGTTTGTTTGTATAATTTTATTCATTTCATATATTAAAAAAACAATAATGATTAATAAAAAAAATTTAAACAAAAAACATAAAATGAAAGGAAGCAGACATGTCCTATCATTTCTGCTCCTTATTAAACAATCAATTCAAACAATCAATTCAAACATTAATATATTATTGTAATACAAAAGTCTCATCAAAGTACCTCTTGTAATTTGTTAAAGTAGAATCAACTTAATTATAACTCTTCAATAAATTAGTTTTAATCATTTTCTTAAATACTAGTATTGACTTCACAGTTTTTACATTGTCTTCTAGACCATTCCAAAGACCAATTCCTCTTATTGTAGTAGATATTCCCTTTAAACTGGTTCTATACTTACTTATAGGTTTAGCAAACATTTCTATTCCCTTTAAATTATAGCAACTAATCCTTTTCACAAAATAGGTTTGTTAGTTAGTAGTGAGAAAGGGGCAGGTATAATGAGATTTTTTCTTCTTCCTGCTTTCATTTTGTTTTTTTCTTGCTTTTAATATTACATGTATGAAGGTTTTGTTCTTTTAACACAATGTAAAATGAATAAATAAATAAATAGATAAATAAATAAAATCCTGAGCCTTATACATAAGTAAAAGTATATTATAATCAACCAAATCATAAAACTTTTAAAGTGTTTACTAATTACTTTATGTTTTATATATAATCTCACATTTGCTAAAGATAATCTTACAAGTTCACAATTGATATGATTACAAACTAGTCAAACATTCTAAGTAAAACAGACACAGGTAAGACACTGACTACTAGGAGGAAAGAGTCCTTCTTTGTTCTCTGAGCAGGGTAGAGCTCAGCACATGCACACTGCTCACACATTGATTAACCTAAACAAAGTTAAATCACAACATTTATACACTTTATACAGTTTGAGTAATTTGTCTTTCAGGTTCTCACAGTAATAATAGGTTAGACGCCAACGCTTTTAATGTAGACAATGAGAGCCAAAGTGATATTATGTGTTCCTGTTGTAAAAACAACCTCATAAATTCTCCGTTATCAGTCAAAAGAATGCACAGCCGTCTGCGGCCTTCGAAGTAACCACAGAGACAGGATCTGATCATGAGTGGCTGAAACAGGGTGTCATTTAACATCAAGAGGTTTGGAAAACCAATCACAAGTCGGTCCGCTCCTGATTCGGCTGCTTGACAAACATTCGCTCTGACTTTGTTCCTCAGAGATTACATGTAATATCTGCATACTTTAACTTTGTGTTCAATTAAATCTTTTATACTAAGGTGAAGTGCTCCCGGATGTGCTCGGATCAATTTGAACACCCCAAACACTTCCAATATGTAGTATTATATTTCTTTTTCTGTCTTTTGGAGTCAACTTCATCTTGTGCGTTATTATTTTTTTTTTTTACACTTTAGTCTCATTTACTTTGGTCATTTTTCACAGAAAACTGTTTTAAAATGCATGACAAGAAAGTACACTCTCCTTAAAGTCTAGGGTTTTATGTATCAATACAAAGCAAAAACTACAAAGTAAGTTATTAAAATTCAACCTCTAACACACAAGTGATTTAATCATTAAGTTTTGACCCGTTGGATAAGATGGAGGAGCTCAGCAAGAAGGCCGCCGATTCGAATCCCGGTTGGGGGACCTTTCTGGGTGAAGTTTATTCTCTCTGCGCATGTTTTCTCACTCCGGTTTCCTCCCACAGACCAAAAACATGCACATTAGGCTGATTAGTAACTCTAAATTGTCCCTAGGTGTGAGTGAGAGAGGTTGTTTGTCTCTGTGTGTGTCCCTGTGGTGGACATGTGACCTGTCCATGGTGTCCCCCGCCTCTTGCACAGTGACAGCTGAGCATGGGCACCGCAGTGACCCCTGCGATTTGAAAAGGAAGAAGCGAGTAAAGATAATGGATGGATGTTTAGATCAAACACATATGGGCAAAAACAGCTCAAATGTCAAGCACTGTGGTGGAAGTGTGATGATTTGGGCTTGTTCTACAGCCACAGAACCAAAGTATTGTAAAGCCGAATGTAAGGCCATCTCTGTCTGCCGATTAAAGCGTGGGCCAACCTGGATCCTGCTGCAGTGCAAGGGCCCCGAACACAACAGCAAATCAACAGAATGAGAGAAAAAGAAAACGCTGAGATGGTGCAACCTGTTTAAAATGCATCTGCGGGGCCTTTAGAGAGCCGTGCAGGAACAAACGCTGACGAACCTTAATGAGTGTTCTGGAATTGGAAACTTTAATTCCTCTTTTTCTGGTTGTAAATCACTTTTTATTTTGACGATTGTTTCCTCTGGTGCAGCTGTAAGGATTTTTACTAAAACTGTTTCAGTTCTGGACACTTGTCGTGATGCGTAACCATGACAACAAGGTGGTTTTTAACAAGTGGGAGCAGCTGACTAATATCGCAAAAGCTCAAATAACATCTCAGCTACAGCCCCAAATCTTAAAACGAGTTGGAAAAAGGAGGCGCCGTAGATGCATTCCCGTCTACCTGCCAGCTGTGCTCGAGCGCCTGACCACCAAGATCCTGGAAATGGCAGGAAGCGTGGCTCGTGACGGCAGAAGGATGGGATCATCCTCCGGCACCTGCAGCCGGCTGTCCAAAGTGACTAGGAGCTCGGCAGGCTGCTGGGAGTAGTGACCATCGCTCTGGGAGGAGTTCAGCACGGGATTCGGGCGGTCCTGCAGGGGAACTGAGAGACCAGCCGAGTCTAGGTGGATGGATTGGACGGCATCTGCAACTAGTTTCTTCAGATCCGCCGTGGGGCGGACCTTTACAAGAGATCCTTCCTGCCTACAGCCATCAGTACAGTATCTAGAACATCTCTTAATGAAACAAGGATAACAAGTTACAACAACACCTAATTTCCCTTTGGGATTAATACAGTATTTTTGAATTGAATTGAATGAACTGAAGCGATGTTGTAAAGAAGAGTGGGCCTAATTTAATCACCAACCACGTGAAAGACCAAGTACAGAACCGTGTTGTTTTAATTTGAGATTAGATAGTGACGTTTAGAAACTCACAACACATTTTATATCTTGTAGTCCTTGTTCAGTTCCTCTAGAACTGAAAGCAGGAAGACTTCACTTTTTCCCCAAGATTGTAAGTGTAATTGGTTGATGGATTAATCTCGCTCTTGTTGGATCCACTTTATGTTTCAGATTAGATCAGATAGATTACAGGTGCTCCCCAATTTACGAGTGAGTTCCGTTCCTACGAAGCGCTCGTACGTTGAAAATCCGTACGTCGGAACACGAAACACGTGTCGTTCGTAAGTCGGAAAATGTATGCTAGCGCTACTACGAACACCTGTTTTTCAACACAAACGTACATACTGGTTCATAAACATGCTCAGAACTTTGTTTACAAACTGTTAGCTAACACACTTTCATCTAAAAACACATACCAGCGCTGTATTTTCTGTATGTTCTGTACAACTTTACTGTTCGTTAGTCAGCTCGTAAGTCCGGAACGTCGTATGTCAATGACGTCGTAAGTCGGGGACCACCTGTATCTTACATTTTAGTATTGCTTGTGTTTCGCAGATCGGGCAGCGTGTGGGGACACTGGAATGAGATCTACGAGTTTGTGGAGCAGCTCACTAGCAGGTTTGTCAGGTAAGTGAAGTTACATATTTCACCCTTTTGCAATCCCTGCAATAAAAAAAGCCTGTCTACTAAAGAATAGTCTTACGTTTATGAGTTTTATTTGCACATACCACCTGAAATAGAGGCTTTTTACTCAGCATAAAGTGTTTTAACATTAGTCCAACAATGTACAGTATTAGGGGTTGAAAAGTAGGGCAGGAGTTATTTCAGGCTGCAGAGCTCACATAAACGCCAACAACTGCTCCAAACCCCTCTGGTCTGAAGGGTGTGTGTTGATATCTTTAGGTTTTAATAGCGATGTGCTAAATATAAAGGCTAACCATGCAGCCAGATGTGCTGACAACAAAGACTTCCTGTCACAATGAATCAAAGCAGCAACAGTTGGAAACAGAACAGGCTCGGATGATCTTAATTTTTGTTCTGGGATGTTTATTTCTTTATGTTGTGTGTGTTTTCTTTATATTATTAGCCCCAGGATGAGGGTCTCCTACGTTGTCTTCTCAGCCCAGGCTGCTGTAGTACTTCCTTTAACTGGAGACAGGTGTGCATTTCCCTTCATCATCTCTCCTCGTGTTGTCTCAACTCATATTCCTCCTCCTCTCTGATCAATGTGATGTGTACGTTTTTAAAATTGGTTGCAAACGTTGCTGTTTTTGTGATCTGTCCACTCAGATCTAAAATAGACGAGGGTCTGAACGAGCTGAGACAAATCAATCCTGCTGGGGAAACCTACATGCACGAAGGTTTGAAAGCGGTAAGATCATTAATCCACTACAGCATCAGTATTGGTCTGCCATGAGACAAACTGCTCACAGGTGACATTGTATAGTGAATATTCACTTGTTACCAAAGATAAATCTTTGCATTTTTTGATCCAATATCAGTTTTCCTAAAATACAATGTCTCACGTTTTTGATTTTTATTTTCTAAATGTGTTGTACTTTTCTTTAAATATTAAAAAATGCTAACATTTAATGTCAAATATTCCCTTTATCAGGTGTCAGAACAGATGAAGATACAGTCTTCCCCCTCATCCAGCATTATTATCGTGCTGACAGATGGGAAGCTGGACATTTACCTCTATGAACTCAGCGTACAGGAGGTAACACACACACACACATTTCAAGGGGAGGACGATTGAAAGTTGTCATATCACTTTATTTCTGCCAATTGTTTATGTTTATGTACAGAATAAGGGAAATAATATAACAAAGCTTTAAATTGCAACTTATTTTTTTAAATGGATTACTTCCTGATGCTGAAAGGCACTGCAGGTTGGCCTCCCTGCAGTATGACAGTTTTTGCCTGTGTGTGTGTGCATGTGCTTGTTTCACTGCCATGTTGGCAAAACATCTGAACCAGGAGACAGATTTTAATGAATATCATAAAACGTCGCCATTGGATGTACATTTACAATTAAGTAAACACAGTTCAAAATGGCCACCACAGCTAATTGAACTTAGCAAACACTAACATGACTATTTATTTAATATTAATTTGCAGTCAGGACAGGCTGCTTCACAGATGTCAAATCTTATATTGGTTTTTGGAGCAGCACACCAACGTTGTTTCTAAATAACTGAATTGCATCCCTCAAAGTTATATTTTTAGTGATTGCCGTGGTTGTCTGTGCTCAAGTGATTTTCACTCATTGTGTTGTGATTTCCAGGCTGACAAGGCCCGAACGTTTGGAGCCAGAGTGTTCTGTGTTGGAGTAATGGACTTCGACCCCACGCAGGTGGGAGGCACTTCATTTTATACCTTTTCCTTGTTTATCTCTTCTTATTTGGACTCCCTGCAGCTCTGAGGGAGACATGTCTGTAACTGATACAGCTGCTTGTTTGAACAGTGATGGTTTATTTGACTTTCTGTGCAAGCGGTGTGTGCTGAGCTGTGAGAACTTAAGCCAACTGTTGTTTTTGGCCCAGAAGGACCGACCGACAAATACTTTCACCTTGTTGCTCAGTTTGTTGGAGTTAAAACCCAAAAGCTGAAAACTTGTTTACCCTGTGTTTGCTTTGTGTAAAAACAGTGAATGTGTTTCAGTGGGAAGCAGGTCTTCAGTCGTTTCCTCAAATCGGTTTTTCATGCTCGATAAGGATCCCGGACGAGCCCCCATTAATGTCACAACCCGGCTCAGCCAGGAAAGGGGGAGGGAACATCAAAACCAGGTGGAATGAGGTTTTGAATAGGAGTAATGATTTATTTGGTCAGTTGACCAAAATTAAACAAAAAGAGATTACTTTCAAATTACCAAAGATGTTTTACAAATATAACTTCTAACAAAAGAAATAACATTTTAATGTTAAACAAATGAGTTAAACCTCAGCCCAAATTGCTACAGAATTACAACAAAGATTATGAACTAGTAAGCCTTCTGGGCCTGGCTGTCTTCAGAAGCTTACAAACAACTCCAACTTCAGGAATTAACTCTTAGCCAAAGCTAAACATTTCAAGTCCAAAGACACCCATACAAAATGGTGAGCTGCTCTAAATAATAGATGCCCTGAATGGCAATGCCAAGCGGACAGCAATAGAAAACACACCAGGGATTAGCTCAGATTGCAAATGAACCAAATGCACAGTCCTTAGCACATTTCAACACACTGAATAACAGCATTATATCCACTTGAACACTGGTTAGAAAATGGCAACGTTGCAGCTAGAATAACAGATTGAGAACTGCCGGTATCGCGCAAAATATGGACTTGATCCTGATCTTCAGGCTTTCCTGTGAGAGACACTAATCCAGCCAAGAAAACAGGTTCAAAACAAGGATCAGGTTTGCAGTCAACATCAATTTTTCCAATATTTGGCTTACTCTTAATGAATCCCACACCTTTTGGTTGCGATTGTACGTTTTCCGTTTTCTGTTTCAAAGCTAAACAGTTAGCAATAACATGCCCTTTTTGTGGCAATAGAAACATTCTTTATCATAATTTTGCTGTACTGTCGTAGTTTTCACGCCCACCGACTTAACAGAAAGGTTTTTAGCTGAACAGACTTTGTGTGTAAGCGTATATTTATCAGCTAGAACAGCAGCAGAAGACGGTTAACTGTTTGTTCATTCAAGTGCACTAAAATACAATCTGGCAAACCGTTTTAGAACTCTTCCAAAAACATTCACTTTCTTAAGGTGTCAAAGTCGGTGACGTTTTGTGAACCGCACCCTATACAGGATCATATCAAGTGAGAACTTAAAACACTAAAACACAAAACTCTATAATGGTTGAGAACCATTTATATGCTGTGATTTGTGGGTTTTTCTTCCACAGGCAGCAACGTCTCATTACTCCTAATGAGATTTACAGCGCATAAGGGAAAACACTGTACAGTAATTACATTTGAGAAATATAATACAGCTGTATCTCATTTCTGCTGGCATTGTTTTGCTTTCTGTTGCAGAAGCCTTTGAAAACCAAATCTCTGTGAGAATCATTAATGAATAAGCTACTGTGCCTTTTACCTCCTAAAACCTTCAGTAGCAAGTGGTCTTCTGTGTGGTTACTCTGCTCAGTGGGCTAAAGAGGAAGTAATCACATCACTCTAATTGTATAATACCAGGCAAACTTCCTGTTCTGCCATCGTTAAAGTGCGAGATGAAAGCCGCTGCTGAAGCTTTCATCTCCTGGAAACGGGCTCACGCTCGCTTCTTGCTGGAGCAATGGGCTGAAGACCTCCCTCAAAGGCAACGCATAGATCTTCACACATAGATGTACATGTATTTAACCAATTCAAACTGTTTTCACTTTGGTTGTAGCTGGCGGAGATCGCAGACGGCGCGGAGCAAGTGTTTCCAGTCATGTCCGGCTTCCATGCCCTCAAAGATATTGTTAACAAGGTGAGGTCATCGTGTGTAAGTGATTGCATTGTTGATCATCTCAGCCGCATCCTGCATCTGTTCCTCTTGTCGCAGGTCCTCCAGCAGTCGTGCAGTGAAGTGTTCACAATAGAGCCTTCCAGTGTTTGTGTCAACGGTAAGGCAATATCGTCCTGGTGAGAAACGCCACTGCCATTAAAGATTGCAATACACGATTGGTGGAACTTGAGGTGCCCTAGCAGAACATTACCTGAAGCGTTAAACTTTTATTTGTCCTTTATTGCATCATGGAGATAGTCCTTCAAGTTATTGATGAGAGAAAAAAAGAAATGGTTCAGTGCTCATGGTTCAATTGTAATGGTTTTAATGGTGGACCATAGCCATTGTGGACATCTTGGCTGAGCTGCATGGTGCATTTCACTGAAACCATTAACTCTGAGCTAGGTGCATCAGTAAACTGTCAGTTCAGCAGTTTTATCAAAGTTCATGCTCAATAATTCAGGTAAAAAAGTCCAACAAAGTTCAGTCAGGTCATCTGGATGGTTTCTTTTTTTGTTGTTGAGAAGTTTCATCCTCCATCCAAAGGATTTCATCAGTCAGAGGAGCCACAACAAACTCAGTCCCACAAGCAGCACACTCGCATAGTGGACTAACCAGTTAACTGGTGATAAGATGGTTTCTTGGGCCCACCCTCTCCCCCATTAACTTCTCTGAGGCCTCCATAGAGCCAAAGTGGTTCAAAACATCAAAGTTCATGCTCAATAATCCAGGTAAAAAAATTCAGTTATCATCTGGACTTTTTTTTTAGATGTTTCGTCCTTCATTCAAAGGACTTCATCAGTCAGCAGTTTTACTTTCTTGAGGCATTTCTGGTAGTTTATTTTTTATTTTTTACCCCCTCAGAGTGAGAACATCCCACAAGTACTGCAGTTTTGGAGATCTTTTCAAGCAAACCTTCATGTTCAGGGTGAAAAACCATCAAATTCTCACACCATTTTCTCCTTTTCCAATTCACCAACTCAAAGACAAAAAGTTTATGTTTATTAAATTTGTTCTTTTTTTTTTTACAAAAGAAACACGATACAAGACAATCCCATAAATGATAACGTACAAAATATAAAAAAATGAAAGGTAGCAGAAAGAAGAATAAATCTTATTATATCTGCCCCTTTTTTCAAACAATCAGATTAAACAATAGTAATCTTCCACCAACAGCTAAAAGCTCAGTTGCTGCCTGATATATTGTATCTATACAAAATGATATTTTCAGGAGACCATCGGGGTTATTTTTTTTTCAACTTTACTTTGAAACTGTGTGTAGCTGTGTGGAGGATGTAAAAGGAACACAAAGAGGGCATGGAGCAAAATAAAAGCACAGAAAAATGGACTAATGTTTACAGAGGTTTCCATAGATAAGACTCGATCCCTCTCAGATAATGTTCTATAGACAGAGGAAACCAAACTGCAGCTCTGTGGGGGATGCAGAGCAGTCAGTTGTTTATGCACAACTAAATGATGCCCACAGGGAGAAGAAACACCCCATCATGTGCTGCTAAGCACGGTGGAGGTCCTGTCATGCTGTGGAGCTGCTGTGTTGCTTCTGCTACTGGGGGCTTTGGAAACATAAAATATGAGGTTAAATAGAACAATAACGTTAAATACTGACAAACAAGATTCCAGGTGATTAGTGCCACTTTTGACTTTTTGCTATCATTCTGCTACTTTTAGCTTTAATTAATCAAATTTTTTGCTATTTTCAGCTACCTACCATTATAGTGCTTTTAGCTGGCCTTTTGCTACATTTCACTAACTGTTATAACTTTTAGCTTCAGGCTACTATTTTAATATTGGGGATGCACAATATTATCTGCTTGGTATCGGTATCGGCTGATATTGGCGATAAAATTGAATATCGGACATCTGCCATTTCTTCAAAATAACTCACAGATATAAAAAGTGCTGTTTTTTATTTATTTTTAAATATATATTATATATTTAAATAGTGTTACATCATTTCCAGCCCCCTTTTGGCATCTGCATTTGGTAGCAGCAGGCTAACTTGACAAAGACCATGTAGTATTTTAATTTCACAGCAGAGAAAGCTATGTAGTCTCTAGGTCTAGGGGGAACAAAAATTGGTATCAGTTATCACCCAAATAAGTTTTAGCATATCGGATATCGGCCAAAAATCCAATATCATGCATCTCTATTTAATATTTTAGCTTTTAGCTAGACTTTTATGACCTACAGCTTTTAGCTAGTTTTGCTACTTTTGGCCTCGCTTTCTACTTTTTATGTTTTTTTTTTTTACTTTTTAAGTTTCTTTTTTGTTTGTTTAACCCTTTAGCTTTGACATCTTAGTTTCAGTCATTTGCATTTTAGCTGACATCACAAATTTTATGTAAATTCATAGTTCCACAGCCTTGTTTCTCTACTGCTAATAATTGTAATTTAACAAATAAAGGGTTATTTTCTGGATTTATGCTCACAGTTGTGTTTTTTGTCTGATTTCCTTTCAGAGTCTTTTAACGTGGTGTTGAGGGGCACCGGGTTTAGTGGATCCAAGAGGACAGACAACATCCTCTGTGTCCTTTCTGTCAATGAACTACATTACAGTAAGCGAAACGCGCAATGTGATCATGTCAACACACGTTTTCACAGCTTAATGCTACTTCAGTGCTACGATTCACTTCACACTGCTGCTTCAGTGTCCACATGGCTCTAAAATGTTCTCTGTGATTAAATTATACAAGAAGTGAAATCTGATACTGTGGAGCTCCGGTGGAAAGTCGAAGTCGTGACGAGATTTAGGCATAAACAAAGGCGGCCTTTTAATGGCCTCCACCAGAGAACAGAGAACATGTTATGAGACTGAACAGAGGGAGGGAGGAGATGCTTTGCCATTAGTCTGTTAACGGATCGATGGCAGGAACTGTGGTCGGAGTCACAGAGAGGACACGAACAGAAAACACATGATTCATGTTAGACAGCTGTTCAATTCTGATGGAGGCGTTCACTGCTGGCTTTGATCTTTTGAATACTTTGTAAAACTATTAAAGCCAAAAAACAAGCGTAAAATGCTTCGTTTAATCTGGAAATGTATTTACTAATCGAACCATGTAAGATTAAATGTTTCCGTCCTATAAGAAGTCAAAAAAATAAACCCCACTAATCAGTTTTATACCGTAAGCCAGTTATCAGCCATTTACTAATCGAACCATGTAAGATTAAATGTTTCCGTCCTATAAGAAGTCAAAAAAATAAACCCCACTAATCAGTTTTATACCGTAAGCCAGTTATCAGCCACTACCCTGAAAAGTGGACAGTCATGTGCTTGTGTTAGCAAAAGGTCTTGTGAAGCACTTAACCCATTTTTTATTAAACTAGATATGCATAAATAACTGATTACCCTTTGGAGTCCTCCCATTTAAAAATGGTACGAGTTAATCTGTGCCATCAAACAAAACAAAAAAGGCCATAATTCAGTTATTTTTACAGACTCCACGTTCAAATCTACAGTGGCCTTGAGGTGT
>JBBPBX010032422.1:17004-33897 GCA_038048925.1 Garcialebias charrua | reverse complement strand
GCCCCTTGTTGACAACACGCTACAGAGGCCTCATCCCATCTCATGTCCCTCTCTTCTTCTGGTGTGACCATCACCATTTGACTCCAGTTGCTGTATCCTGATGCTCTTTTTGCCTACAAATCAGCTTGACAGTTGCCTCGGGCTGTCTGGGAATCTGTGTCTGTGTCATGGCCCTTGCATTTTACAATTGCTACTTCTTTTGGTAGCATTAAAGCTGTTGCAAGCTCCCTCATGTCTGCCTCATGTTTGATTGGCTTACCATTTGCTGTCAGAAAGCCTCCTCTGCTCCACTGAGCCAGTTCAGTGTGCGCGGCCCCACATGCATAAGCTGAATCGGTGTATATGGTGACTGTCTCCCCTTCTGCCCACTGTAATGCAGAGATCAGAGCTCTGACCTCTGCCCTCTGAGCTGATTGTGACCCCTGCAGCTTCTCACACACTAGTGTGTCATAGCCCTGGTCTGTCTGACGCACCACAGCAAAACCAGCACTGAGCTGACCATCCTGTCCACGAAAACAACTTCCATCACAAAACACCACGTGTCCTCTCTCTAAGGGTGTGGCCTGTAAATCTGGCCTGACTTTGTCATCTACCTCAACTCTTTTTTCACACACGTGTGGCTCACCAGCCACTCCCAACCTGTCTGCCATGTTAATCCCCTCGTGTGTGAACAACAAGTTAGGTGCTTCAAGGACTTTGTTGATTCTCTGCTGTCTCAGTGGTGTCATGGTGAAGTTCTGTGAGTTCACAAATGCAACTACACTGTGTGATGTCAAAATGTTCAGTGAATGACCCATTACCAAATGTGCAGTTTTCTGAACCAGCTTCGCCACTCCTGCTGCGTGCTGCGTGCATGGTGGATGTCTCTTCTCCATGTTGTCAAGTAAACAAGAAACATACATCAACACTTTGCGCCCTCCTGCATGTTTCTGAAACAGGACGCCGTTTATCACACCGTCTGTTTCAGAGACATCAAGATAGAAGGGACGCCCATAATCTGCTAACGCCAACTCTGCTGCGCTGCTCATCTGTTGTTTCACATTGATAAATGTTCTCTCAGCTTCCTCATCCCAGTCTAGTTGTGCAGTGGGGTTTCTCATACCTTTTTGTTTAACCAAAGCGCGCAAAATCTGTGTTTGTCCTGCATAATCTGGGATATAATTTCTGCTATATCCTGTCAGACCGAGAAAAGACAGCATCTCTTTCACTGTCTGTGGTTTTGGATGATGCAAAATTGTGTCACGATGTGAAGATGAAAGGCCCGCTCCCTTCTGAGAGATTACTCTCCCCAGGAAGGACACCTGTCGTCTTACCGCCTGTAATTTAGTTCTACTGACTTTGAAACCAGCAGCGTGTAAGTGTTCAAGGACTGATTGAGTTGCTGCCAGTGAGTCCTCAACAGTATGACTGGCGATCAAAAGATCATCAACATACTGGATGAGAACTGTGTCCTGTGGGAGTGGCACCTTACTCAGAACCTGTTTCAAGACTTGGTTGAATATTCCAGGGGTGAGCGCAAATCCCTGAGGCGCTCTTTTATATCGAAGCTGTTCACCCCTAAAAGTGAAAGAAAAAATGTCTCTGCATTCTTCAGCTAGTGGCAGACAGAAAAATGCGTTCGCCAAATCCAGACAGGTGAACCATTCGTGTTGTGGTGTCAAATTGTTTAACGCCACGTATGGGTTTGGAACCGGTACCGTTTGGGTAATTAAAAGTTTATTAATCGCCCTCAAATCATGCGCCATGCGGAATTTTCCTGTGTTCCCTTTTGGCACAGGTAAAATGGGTGTGTTCCAATTAGACTGTGAAGGTTCCAGCACTCCACTCTCTTTTAAACCTTGGATTGTTTCTGCAATACCCTCCTCTGCAATTTGTTTGTGAGGATATTGTTTAATCCACAGTGGGTGAGTAGTTTGGACCTGAAACGTTATGGGCGGGCAGGCAATCAGTCCCACATCCGTGGGGCCTTTCGACCACAACGCCTCAGGCATGCTATCAATCAGCTGACCGGCACGCGGGTGGTCAGTTTGTTCACGACCGTGCTCCATGGGGAGCTCTTCATGTTGCATTATAGCTACATCATGTGCAATAGACTCAATTGCATAACACCCGCAGCTCTTTGAATGCCAGACAAGTGGTGTGGGTGTTTTTACCCAGTCTACGGCTTCTGAAGCCCGTTTTACCATTGGTCCCAAGTCTTTAGCCTGAAATTTTGGATTTAAACCTAGTGAAATATGAGGCACAGCTTCGGTGCCCATCATATACCACTCCTGCTGTTCAGGGGTTAAATTAACAATTGCAGCTACTCCCTCTGTTCCCACATAAAGATTACCTGTTGTAATTGGCCAAATTTTACCCTCTATTTGCTCTGCAAAATGTTCCTGAAACACCTCATCTCCTCTCCTGTCATAAAAGAGGGTGACATGTGGAGGGTCTGGTGGCGTCGAGTACGGCTGGAGTTCCTGTATCTGTGGTTTCCACGCAAGATAAGCAGAATAGATGCCTCCCCCGCCCATGACTTCAGGTTCAAGTAGCCCCCAGTACATATCAGCGTACTCATTTTGTACTGGTTGTATCACACACTGTGAGTGAGTAGTGGTGAACTGGCCACATTTCAGTGAGGTGCCGTCCGGCAGCCTCACCATGAGTCCATCTGATGAGCATAGGATTGAAGCTCCCAGTCGGATCAGCATGTCTCTTCCCAGCAGATTGGCGGGTGCATTTCTCGCCACCACGAATGGATGTCTCAGAGTCTGTGTCCCCACTCTTATGAGTAGTGGGCTCGTTACAGGCAGTCTTTGTGTGGCCCCAGAAAATCCAATCACCTCCACTGACCTATGTGACAGTTCGCAGTCAGGTGGGGTGTGAGTCACTGTTGAAAAGGTCGCTCCTGTGTCGACCAGAAATTGCAAGCTCTCATTTCGCACTTGCACTTCAATGGTTGGGTCTGCCCCTCCCCCAACGCTCAGGATTTTCTGTGGGGTGTCTCATTGTTGTTGGAAGCCTCGTCCCCCTGTCGTGAGGGCAGGCTGGACTGCCTGCTGCTGAGGTAGAGTTTGTTGCAGTGGTTGTGGTTGAGGTAGTTGTTGTTGAGGTAGCTGCTGTTGACCTCCCATCTGCATCTGCTGAAAGGGTTGCGGTGCGCTCATGGGTTGTTGTTGGTAAAACTGTTGTTGACCCATGGGTTGCTGGTACACCTGTTGCTGACCCATGGGTTGCTGCTGACCCATGGGCTGTTGGCACGGCTGTTGCTGTCCCCACATCTTTTGCCTGTGGATGCAGGTGCGTGCCCAATGCCCCAGCTTCCCGCAAACGAAACAGGCACCCCTCTGCCGCTACACCTGTTGCTGACCCATGGGTTGCTGCTGACCCATGGGCTGTTGGCACGGCTGTTGCTGTCCCCACATCTGTTGCCTGTGGATGCAGGTGCGTGCCCAATGCCCCAGCTTCCCGCAAACGAAACAGGCACCCCTCTGCCGCCCCCCTTGTGGAGCCCCTGTGTTCCAGGTTCCCCCTCGCCCTCTCTGGCCACCTGCCCAACCACGTCCAGCTCCTCTTGCTGGATGTCCACCTCTGCCTCTCTGGTCAGGAGTTTCAGACCACTGTTGCATAGCAACCACCCCAGAGGCGTCTACTGCCCCTCCTGTTTCTTTAAAGTTAGCTGGTACTTCTTGTACCACTAATTGTTTTTTCTCTTTCGCTTTTTCATTAACTGTTTGTCTGGCACTTGAGAGCTGGAGCTTAATTAATTGATTCTTTGCAACCTCTAATTCGGCTGCCTCTTTATCCTCCTGTTTTTTAACATACTTCAAACGATGTACGACGTGCTTCTCCCACCGGTCTGGTGTGGCCGTGATCATGTCAGGATCTTTCTCCATCTCATCGACCACATCAGCCGGGAGTCCGTCAAGAACCGCTTTTCTGAAATATGGCCGCTGCTGAAGGCTTCGTGCCCGCTCACCTGTGACCTTCTCCCAAGTCTCTTTACATTCCTGAATGAATGTGTACGGATCGATTGTTCGATCCCACCGAAACTCAGGGACTTGTTCCCCCACTGGCAGAGGGTACAGCGCTTTTATAATTGGACCAATATCCATATACGCGTCTTCTAAAGGAGTATCGTCAGGAACCTCTGCGATCCTGTATCGGTACCCTCCGAGCACTACCTCCGAATTCAGGTATGTTTGGAACGTGTTTGTGTTAGCGCAACGTGCAAATGTGGCATTTAGATCTCCCACTGACAACTTGACCCCTACAGTAAGAGAATTAAATCGATCCAACCATCTCGCCGCGCCATCCACCAAATCCGGCAGTTTCGAAACGAGAGCATCCACATCGCGTATGTTATAAGGCTTATACCTGGTCACCTGACCTAATGGACCCCTTGTGGTCATCAACGGCAGCTGAGTTCCCTTATATAGCCTTTCACTTAACTGCCTCGTCTCATCTTGCTCATCTCTAGGTGGGAGGTCCCTAGGTGGGGGGTATGTCTGTGCGCTCGAATATCCTATCTCTGATTTAGTGTACCAGTCCTCCTCTGTCCTGCTCGGCGGCTCACCTACTGGACTGTCTGGGCGTGCGTGTGGTCTCCCTCTCACCAGCTCATCTTCTGACTCAGCCACGGTACCTGACACTGACCCTTTAAAGAAGAACTTTTTCTTCCTCTCAGCCTGCGGATCACCTGCATGTTTGCTCCTCTCTGCATGCTTGCTACCTGCTCTGGGGGGGCCGTAACACCCCCTGCCCATTTCTTCCTCGTAGCGTCTCTCAGCTCGACTCTCCTCCTCTCTGTCATATTCACGTGGACGTGGAGACAATGATCCTGGCCATTCCCTATCTCTTCTCTCATCAGCATAACTGGCTTCCCGGTCAAACTCACTCTGGAGATGTTGTGCTCTCTGACCTCTCATTCTCTGCTCCATGGTGCCCCCAGGCCGAACGTGATCCTCATCCTCAGTGTCATCCTCCTCAAACCTCCTCTGACCTCTCCTTCTTGGAAACAGGGGGTACTGGCCTGCTGATGGTGCAGGTGGAGCGGTGGCCTTGACATATGGAGGCGGTGTCGTTTTTTCTTCTACTTCTGTGCAACTGTTTGTCTCACCAACATTTTGTACGCTCTGAGATAACAAAGCTAACTGCTTGTACACCTCCACCAATTGCTTCTGTTGTTGTTGACTCTTATTAAGCTTACTACGCTCCCAAAATGATGTACAGATTGTTTGTTTAGTTTCTATATCATCAAGCAATTTTTGCTGCTCTTTCACCTTTGTCCAAACTAATTGTGTTAGGTTATCTGTTGATTTTTCTGAATTTTCTGCTGCTCTCACAATTTGTATAATTAAAGCATCCAATTGTTTACACTTCCCAGGATCAGCAGCATGAATTATGCCTATTACCGCCTGAACCCTGATCAATTGTTCATGTACAGATTCATTTTGACAGGTCGGTTTCTCCTTAATGTGCTCCATGACTGGTTTCACACACAACATTCACTCAAAAAGCTTTATTTCCACAATCGTTTCTCCCACTCACTGAGTTCTCTTGTGTAACACAGTAAAAAAGTCTAGAAAAGTCTGAGGAGCTCCCCTGTGTTCAGGCCTTTAATTCTGTGTTAAACAACAGCTCCCTCTGCTGGCCGAGTCATGGCAACACCACACATCAGTCCCATGAAGAACACTTTCAACACACACATCTGAGTCCACACAAACATTTATCAGACAATTAAAAATTCCTAATTTGAAACTAATTGAGATCTCTTCCCCCCTAAAATAATGATTCACATTAAAAAATTTAAAGAAATGCGACGCAAAGTATTTTAAAACAAATTAAACATTAGCCCAAGTGGCATCACTAAGCTTCCGTATTCAACCCTCTGCTGCTGTTTTCTCTTTTTTCTTTTTCTACAGACCTCTTTCGGCCACCGCTCCCAGTGTGAGTCCACAGCACTAATCCGCAAGTTTAGCGCAAGGCACTCTGGGAGCTGTAGTTTTCACCTCAGCGTGAACTTCCGACGACCCCCCCACGCTGCCAGACCTCGGCCACGTCCGATCTTTGAAACAAGCGGCAGTCGTTTTTTCTACTCATGTGCGGGCATGAAACAAGTCGAACGACCTCTTCCAGCTACTCAAAGGATCGAACGCTCCGGAAACGCTTTTCTAAACTAGACAGTGCAACAAGTCTTCGTGACTCCCACTCCTCACGCGGACGAACGGATCCGCCCCACGTGACCCACGCGGCCACAACCGGCTGCTCACGGCCTGAATAGAAAGCGTTGATTCCCCAAAAGTAAGTAATTTGAACCTCAACGTTCGATCACCTCGTCGTGAACTTTAATCAGACGTGTGCGCGCGCCACACGCTCTCCTCGGCCGCCCTCGGACGGGGGAGGGGCCGTAACCCACTGCTCCCGAACCGAGCCGAACCGACCCCCCTTGTCTGCTTAAACTGAAAACGTATCTGTGAACCACTTTTAACCAACCAAATTATTTATTTAAACTTAAACAAGAGTCCTTTATCTCGAGAGACTCCCGTGTACTTTTAGTGCAGTAAATTTGGATATTAGGCCAAATTGTTGTTTTGAGTATTTCACGGTTCAACTTACCTCTCTGTTGTTTTTTGGTCAGTCACGAAGTTCTGCTTGGCTATTCAACAGATCACCTGGTTCATCACGTCAGCGGTCACCAGAACTGAAGGAATTTCAGTCTGGGTGTTCAAATGAGCCAGGCGTCTCTTGAAGCAAATATGATTTATTGAAAAAGATACAGGTTAACAGAATAAGCAGACATCATTTGATCAATATGCATACGATCGGATGATTCGTTGAACAGACCTTTTCGCTCGAAGTCTCGTCAAGGAATGCCAGTTCGCTCCTTTGCTGTGAGATATCATAAAATGTTTTGGGCTGCTTCTGCTGTGTGATTGGTCAGGCGAACTGATAGCGATGGTTGCTAAAGCAACTGAGATTTATAGCCGTGCCCAAGGTCTCTCTGCAATGACCTGCATCAGATTGTGTGTGCCTCTTTGTTTGAGCATAAGTTAAGAAGAGTTTAGATTCAAACTAGTTTCCTTCGACATTTATGTTTCTCCTGTGGCACATTTTGTGTCATGAACTAAGTGTGTTGCATAAACTAAGTGTATGTCTTTATACTAAAGATGTACCTGTTATTTCAGCCAAATTCTGTGTCTGCTTTGCCCTTCCCCCCTGTGGAACGTGTTGGCCTCAGAGAGTTACTTCGAGCTGCAGGTCTGATCAAACTGCTAAGAGTAACATGTGCACAGTATAAACATGATTGTATAAAACCTTTGTGATTACATGAAACACAGTTGTGAATGAGTATACCTTTGTGATTACATGAAACACAGTTGTGAATGAGTATATAGGTTTAAGCATATTAACGTATATAATGGTGATTTATCCTTCATCCCTTTAAACACTTATATTTGATAGTATAAACATGTTGTTTGCTTTGCTCCTTGATACAGAAAAGACAGTCTCCTAGCCTTGACAAATGTTTGGATTAGATGTTCTTGTTTGATCAGAACCATGACTTGTTTGTTTTATCTGTAAGACGTCAGAGCTTGTCAAACTCCACCTGCTTCTTGTTTAAATAGCTTGTCATGTCCAGTACAATTCGGAATTGTGCTGAACAATGTATTTGAGACCAAACTAAGTTTCAAAAGACATTAAAAAGCCCTTCCCCCTTGCAAGGTTGTTTGTCTGATTTAACACTGTTCTCTTGTTTATCTTGTGTGATTTTTATTAAGGTAACAGGGGTTTAAAATCCCCATCATATACAGTGCGGCCCATTGCCATGTTCTACAACATGCTTGACCTGGCAGCGATAAATGCTTATGTGTTATACAAGGCCTGCACTAGGTCCAAGGATTTTGGACTGAGGGGTAGGGGGTGGGGGGAGTGTAGGTGTAGAATTAATGGGTCATTAGCAGGGTCATTAGCATGTGAATCGACATTATATAGCCCACTGAAAGGGACCGGGGGATTTAGAAGCCAAGTTCCCTTGCGCAAAAAAGCGCAGCCTTAGGGCCAGTTTACACGGCGCGTATTTTGAGTGTAACCGCTACTTTCTCTTTGCGACTTTGCTTATCGCCTACACGACGCTGCTGGCCCCCCTCGATGACACCGATACTTTTCTGACCCTGCTCTCAAGGTGGAACTTTTTCGCTGACCCCCCGCTGATAATGTAAACATCTCCCGTGGAGCTTTTGTGTCAACCACATGCGCGCAGCCCGCATGCGCGTGGACAGTCTGACATTTCACGTGTCACGTTGCAAAATATAACAGTTTAACAATAATAAACAGTATTTATGTTGGCGTGGGAGATGTAAATTTATCTGAACTACAGTATCTATCTGGACTCGTTACATTTTTTAAACAGTGCGTAACGTGCTGTGAAAATGAAGACACCAGGTTTATTTTTTATTTATTTATTTATTCAGCACCAAAGTTTAAACACAAATATATACATTTTGTATCATTTAGTTATTTGAGAATGGATGGAAACAAACACAGTCGGCTGAGATCAGGAGCACAATGATTTTCGGCTTTTACCAAAATACCGGTAATAATACTAGATTTACCAGTCCAAATATCCACACCTGCTCTTCTTGTTGGGTGATAAAGCCAGCAGGACCAGTTTACAGTGGCTGCCATGTTGTATTTTTGGAACCATAGGTTATGCACTTGGGGTATACCGTAAGTACGTCCACACCAAACGGCTTTTCAACGGCAAAAAAGCTTGTCACGCACGCAAGTGGACGTACTGGACCCAGTGGTGTCCAGACTGGAATGTGAAGCTGCGGCGTCGTGGCGGCGGGGTGGGGGAGGAGCTAGCAGAGGTACTTGCTAAACGTGAAAAGTTCACAATTCAAAACTTACCCGATATCCCGACTTCCTCATTGGCACTCCGCCAGGCAAGCTCCTTTTTATTTCTCCTCTATACTTGAACACAACTTCGCGGGTTATTTCCGTGTCTCACAAACAATACATCACATAGTTGCACAATACCCGTCCCCTCGTTTTTGCGTGACATAGCGGACTCCCCTTCTCTCCTCCCCCGACTCTCCCTGATTGGTTGACACACGTGTTCACGAGTTTGAACGGCGAAATCATCAACATTTTCAAGGCGTGCTTTGGAGGCTGCCGTGGGTTCACATGCATGGAAAACGCTCAAATGCCACTTCCAAAACGCTCAACACGCACGTGACGTGACGCCCGACGCCAAGACGCGCCTGGAGGTGCGTCCCCCATTGACTTTGCATGTAAGCTGGACGCTCCTGCAGTTGAAAAGCCGTTCGGTGTGGATGCACCATTAGACTTTAAGTTCTGCTGATGCCCTCACACACAACCCTGGTTAAGACCCAACTACTGCTAAACATGTTAGAAAAATGAACCTTTAAATATACAGCTGCATACAGTAGGAACTTCTTGAATCAACAAGTCAACATCTGAAAAAAAAAAATAGTCCAAAGTGATATTTGTTTTGTTTTTGTAATACGAGCAAAGATGTTTCAGCTTCAACTTCCAGGAACTTTTATGGAGCTTACTATTCTAATGTACACTGATGGATTTACTTCCTTGGATTCTATCTTGAAATAGTATTTTGACTTTATTCTCAACATAACAACTTAAATATCCATACTGAGAAAAGGCAACAAAACTAAATCTACCTCTTTCTATTTTCTGAGTGACCCCAACACATTGTCGTACACAGCACCTCATAAAGTTTCATCGGTACGTACACGACACAATCTACAGACAACGGTTTTCCAGAGACGAGCAGCTCCACTGAGCTTCACATGACTGACAGATAAAGGCACAACGTGCGGTCAGAGATGTGAGGCCGGTCATGAAACGCTGATTTGGATCTGCGTGGAGCTTTGTGGTGGGAGGTCAGTTTGTGAATGATGAAGGGGGAGGAGCCTGCTCTGAGTGGCAGCCGACATGTGCCGCAGTGTTGAGGCTCTGAACTCAGCCTCTGTTCTTTTTAATCATGTCGCCTTGGCTGGTAATGAAATTTGATTATACCTCTAAAGGCAGCAGCGTTGGCTGCCGGCCGGGGTGGAGGGGTGAAATATTAATACTGTCCAAGATTATGCATGAAACCTCCATGTGTAATTTTCCTTCTCCTCTTGTACGCCACCACATCATCAATTCATCATTAGCACGGAACTTTTGCATTTTCATTTGTCTTTTCGGTGCAAGCCGCGATGTGATTAATGCAGGTCTTGATTCATTGGTTCATCATCAATGTGGTTTTAACTGATCACTCCAGATACATCATGTGCTCTATAGCCCCCCGCAGTGTACTTAAACACTCAGAAGGACTATCTGCTGATCTATTTTGCTTGGCTCTTATGGGGCACATAACTCACAATGCTAGGAGCCCCCACCCAGTGCAGTCAATGAGCAGCTTCCATCTGAGAACACCCAGCTAGTGAAGTGCCATTACGTTTATTTAAAAAAGGAAGAAAGAGAAGAAGAAGACATCATCCAGCTGCCCTAAAAATGGGCTGATATAGAAAAGAAGAGGGCATAATTAGGCAATAATAATTCTGAGGAGTAAAGCTCCACTGCAGGGCTTTTTAATAATAAACGTCGCTGAGTGGAACTCTGGAAGAATAAGCATCAGCTCAGGGCGACTCGCTGAACGATGCTGACATGAAGAAATACTGAATTTAAGAAAGACTGTTAAAGAGTTTATGCTCAAGTTTTAAATAATGTTGTTTTGTAAAAGCCAGCAGGATGTCTAGGGTCGAAACAGGCTGGTAGTATTTGGATGTTCAAGCTCTGTCTTTGACTCCAGTCTGAACGTTTCTCTCTTTGGAAACAACACGATGCATGTCATGTATTTCAAGGACAACAGTGCCTTTCATATTTGCTCACATCTAAGATGAAGTAAGATTTAAACAGTTAAACTCATTACTGTTAAAATGATAAGTTTATTCATTCATTCAGTCAACCTTTATTTAGACAGGTTCATCCCATTGAGCCTCAAGAACTCATTTACAAGAGAGACCTGGTTTTTAATAAATGATGATGAATAATTATTATCTTACCTGTTGTATATAGCTTTTTACACAATTTTGGTGCATCTAGGGGTTGTGTACAACTCCTAAATTTCTCCTGAAAAACAACGTAGTGCAAAATTAACAATGATGTAAATTGTAAAATAGCATTCCAATAAACCATTATGAAATGTTAAAGACCGATAATCATTTTAGCTTCTCTCCACTGGCTCCCTGTCAAATTCAGAAATTAATTCAAAATCTTACTTCTAACCTACAAAGCTCTCAACAACCTAGCTCCATTTTATATTACAGATCTTATTGTTCCATATTTTCCTAACAGAGCACTTCACTCTCAGACTGCAGGTTTACTTGTGGTTCCTAGAATTTCCAAAAACAGAATGAAGGGAAGATCTTTCAGTTATCGGGCATTGTGGAACCAACTTCCAGTTTCTGTCCATGAGGCTGACACATTGTCCAGTTTGAAGACTGGCTTAAGACTTTCCTTTTTGATAAATCCTATAGATAGGGTTGGTTTAGGTTTCTGGAATTACCCCTTATCCTATGCTGCCACAGGCTTATACTGCTGGAGGACAAGTTGACCTCATTTCATCAAAAGAAAAGTTTGTAATTATTTTTATCATAACATTTTTGTTTTGTTTTTTGTTTTTATGTCTTTCATCCTAGAGATAGACCTGCTCACCTGCTCGTCTCCATTCTGGACCTGCCCTTCTGTGTTTTTTTCTCCTTCCTGTCCTCTCAGATCCAGCTGGTTGAAACAGATGGTCGCTCGTCCTGATCCTGGTTCTGTTGGAGTTTTCTTCCTGTTAAAAGGGAGTTTTTCCTTTCCACTGCTGTCTTTGTGCTTGCTCAAGATGGGAGACTGTGAAAAAGTGAATATTCAATACAATCTGCTGCTTCCTTAGATAAATAAATAGATAAATTGCAGATGATACCACTTTTTTTTTGTTTGGGTAAAGATATAGAACAGATGTTGGAGTTGATAAAGACAGAATTTGTCAAAATACAAACTTGGTTTAAACTTAATAAATTATCATTAAATCTAGAAAAAACTAATTACATGATATTCAGTAATAAAAAGAAAACTGTTGATGTTCCATTTAAAATTGAGGGTGTTGAGATTTGCAGAGTGAGTGAGGTGAAGTTTTTGGGTGTTATTATTGATGACAAACTGACATGGAAACAACACATAAATTCTGTAAGAATAAAAATAGCTAAATCGATTGCAGTACTGTACAAAGTCAGAGACCTATTGAATGATAAAGCTCTGTATTTGTTGTATAACACAATCATTGTTCCACACTTAATCTATTGTATTGATGTTTGGGGGAATGCATGTAAAACAATCACAAAGCCTATTTTTGTATTACAGAAAAGAGCTGTAAGAATTATCACTAGAAAACATTACCGTCATCCATCAAGTACATTATTTTATCAACTGAAGTTATTGAAGTTCCATGATTTGGTAGACTATAATATTTTATCAGTTATGTATAGGGCTCAAAATAATGCATTACCTTTAAATATCCAAATGCATTTTGTTAAAAGACAAAGTTGTTATAATCTTAAGGGGACAGAGATGTTTGTAAAACCACAATTCAGAACTAGTTTGAAGGGACGTTCTACCTCAATCCAGGGAATTAGATTATGGAATGGTTTGGAGAATGTAGTTAAAAATGCCAAGTCAATGTGTACATTTAAGAAAATGATCAAAACTGAATTTTTAAAAATATATATACATGAAGAAGCGTAATGTAAATTGTATTAGTTAGAAAAATTAGAAAGAGTTATTCATTTTGTACTGTTACTGGAAGATTATTATTGTTTGAACTGATTGTTTGAAAAAAGGGGCAGATGTAATAAGATTTTTTTTTCTTTCTACCACCTTTCATTTTTTATATTTTGTATGTTATCGTTTATGGGATTATTTTGTATTGTATTTGAAAAATGAACACATTTTATGAATAAATTAAATAAATACATTAAATAATGTTACTATGGTAATTTAATTATTTCATGAATGTTCAGTGCCCTAAGATGACTTCTGTTGTGATTTGGCGCTATATTAATACATTGAATTGAATTGAATGCTATTTTACTGTAATACAGCAGCAACCCACTTTGATCTTTCTTGTGTGCAGACATTAACTCACTAGTTCATCAGTCAAGCCTGACTTGTCTATTTCTCTAAACTGAGACCATGCAATGAGCTATTTACAACCATAATTAAGGGAAAACCATTGTTTGTTTTTCAGTATCTGTTTACACCAGTCCTTCTCAAATAGTGGGGTGTGCCCAACCTTTTAGGGACAAATTGAGGTTGTCCATTAGTGAGTTGCTGGCCAACGTACTGGATTGATTGACAGGTGGTGTTGAAGATCCGACTAATTCAAAATAAATCTTAGCTTTACCGGCCCATTTAAATGTCATAATTTATTCCATATATATTCCAAATGTAATCAATATTTTGGTGAATGCAACATTTGAGAACTAAGTTTCCTAACAAAATCATAATGATGGTTGGTCAAGTGTTCAGGGGTGCTTTGTTAAAATGTAGGGGTGTTTGAGCACCTCCAAAAAGAAAATTGCCATTGCTGTTGACTATCAAACATAGATGAAATTCACATTATTCTAAAGGATATATAAAACAATCTACTCATTATAATAATTACTTAATCATCAAACATAATAGATATTGTTATTTGTATAACAATATACAGTATAATATTTAGATGTATCTATACATGAGCAGCGACTCACAGTAATGTACTATTTCTCATTTCCATAATTCTCTAGTATCTGTTCCCTACTTATCAATATCTCAATGATCTAGTTGATCTATGGTCCTTACCCAAAGTCCTCTGGCATGCTCTGACACATCCTTTGTTGTGATGAAAACCTTACAGCTGTTTGTCCATGTAGCCTTAATCTTGCCCTGTTCCTTTAGTAGTCTAATTTTCTTGGCAATATCAGCATTCTTTATCTTAAAGATGTTCATTAATGTAAACATTTGTACCTTTCAGATTTCTTTCCTGCCGTAGCAGCTCTATTTTGTGTTTTCTGTTGCCAAACCGAATGATTGTGGGTGATATTGCAGACTTGCCTCTTTGATTCCTCACTGGTAAGGTAAGGCCTCAATGTTCCCCCTTTCAGTGGCAATGCTTTTACTGGTTACCTGTTCCTCTGTTGTATCTCCATGTTAAAACAAAATAACTGGAGTTTTTCTACTTTAAAAAACAAACCATGTATAGAGCTTGAATTTCAGGTATCACCTAATTCATATTAAATATAATTGATTTACAAAGTCACCTTTACAGATGAGTTTCTGTGGTGAATTAACATTATCCTGATGTTCCCTCACCTCATTTATATTAGGATCCTTAAAGAGTGGAGAACATTAAGGGAGTGGTGGCGCAGAGGTTAAGAAGGTGCACTTGTGATCGGAAGATCGCCGGTTCAAGCCCCGGCAACATCAAAGATGTGGGTGGGATAAGTGAAGCAGTCACACCTGTCTCCACCCTCATCTGCCCCACTCTGGGCCCTTGAGCAAGGCCCTTAACCCACACCATCTGCTCCCCCGGGAACCCTAGATATCAGCTCTCTGCTCCACACAGAGGGCTGTGGTTGCTCGGTGGTCTGTGGTTGTGTCAGGAAGGGCATCCGGCGTAAAAACAACTGCCAAATCTTCGTGCGACTAGATCGCTGTGGTGACCCCTAACGCAGGGAAAAAGCCGAAAGAAGAAAAAAAAAAAAAAAAGAGTGGAGAACATGGTAACATACTCTTTGGTTAAACCAGGAACATGACACGTGAAAACGAAAACCAGGCTTGGCTCAGTGGTACAGCGCCTTGCTATTTTACTGCTGAAGTACTGGAGGGCGACTCCGGCTGTGTTTCTGCAGAGGGCAAGGTGGCTTGTCAGCTGAGAGTGTTCCACATGAAAACACAAGTAGTGTGAATGGTTTAATGGGAAATTCAAATACTTTCAATGTTGTGACAATGTCAGCACGGGGCGGTATTAACAGACAACCCCTGATAACCGGGTCTAAGTCCAGTGCAAATCCATCCGCACTCATTCACCAGCCTAGCAGCTCGTATCAGCTCCAGCTGGAACAGACACGGACTTACAGCATCAAAAACTTATTAAGCACTTGGTCCCACTTAGCACTAAGTGCTACCAGATATGTGTTTAATATCTGCTAGTCCAGGTAGTCAGGAGTTTAAGCTATAAAAATGTCATTTCACATCTATAATCCTGTCTATTACTCAGAGGTTTTAGGGGTCTAGTTTTCAGAAGCACACTGTCGCATTAAGTGAGCAGTGAAGACATTTACAGACGTTCATGGAAACTGTCCTTTTTATTTCACAAAGGAAAGAATGTTTAAAACTATTGCAGTACGGTTTGTGTGTAGCTGGAAATATCAGCTAAAGCATTAGGCAAGAATTAGAGTTAGATGTTATTTTAGACTCTAATTTTAAAGCTTGTTTTTTGACAATGCAATCTAGATTATGAACACAACTATAAAGTATAATTTGCTAATCGTGCCACATTATTTTGGTGCTTGACAGATTAATGAGGTTAAACAAAACTGACTGGTGCAAAGGGAATTAACTAGAACTAAACCACGAGAGGAACATGGATGTAACTGTACAGGGATGATGATAAAACAAATATTCACAATCTATTCAAGTTATTAATAGTCACCATAGACTCACAAGTGCCTTATGAATTGTGCAATCTGAGTCCTGTTTCTTAAAATGTGTGTGTGGGAGAGGGGTGGGGACATCTCTCCACATGACTAAAGCTACTATCTCAGTACTTTTTAATACCATAATATTTCAATTAAAATATCAACATATTACATAACTTAAATATGTATAGTTATATGTTACATTTTTCACTGAAGTTCAGGAAACACGATTTAAACCAAAATTTTAGGCTTTCTTAATCTAAATGTGTTCTCTATGTATTTTCTTTAGATGTTTTACTTGTTAGACTTTCCTAATTTTCATTGATTAAATGCAGGTTTTTATCAAATTACCAGTACTGTATTTATTTATGTATATATTAATTTTTAAAAACTGGTGGGGGTATTTTATTTTATTAATTTAACAGTATTGGGAGGTTGAGTAAAAATTGTCCAGAGGTCATTGTTGGCCCTCCAGCTACATGTTGCCCACATCTGGACAAAGGGAAGTTGTACACTTGCAGTATAAGGCATATGTTTCTAAATTATCATGTACAGTTATTGCACCACTGTTAAGCAGGGCTTTTTGTGCACTGATTACACAAATGTGTGACACATGCAGATGTGTAATTTGGATTATTACAAATACAAGTAGTATTTTCTTTCAGTATTACTAGTCGCCAACAATGGTAGTTTTACATATATAAATAGATATACATCATATATATATACATATATATATATATATACAGGTAGTCCCCGATTTACGAGCGAGATCCGTTACAACGAGGCGCTCGTAAACCGGAAATCTCGTAATTTGGAACGGCCGCCATGTCTCTCGTAAATCCGGAAATTCGCTCGTAAATTGGAACGGTTTCGCTAGCGCGACTACAAACACTCTATTTTCATCCAAAAACTGCTTATGAGTGCATAAAAATGATCGGAAACGTGTGTCTATATGTTTATCTAACTAACTGTTGTGAAAAAACACATGAAAACTCAGTATTTTTTGCGTTTTTTCCAAAAATTCGCCAGCTCGTAAGTCTGGAACCTCGTAGATCAGAGCGCTCGTAATTCGGGGACTACCTGTATATATATATATATATCATATATATATACATATATATACATATATATATATATATATATACATACATATATA
>JBBPBX010032422.1:5871-15939 GCA_038048925.1 Garcialebias charrua | reverse complement strand
TTATTAATTTTTTTAGGTCCACAATTTCAAAAGCACAAATGTCTTATGAAAATTAGTGGAAGCTAATCTAATCCGCTATTTATATATTTCTATATTATATATAAATATATATATATATATATATTATATATTAATATATATATATATATATATATATATATATATATATATATATATATATATATTTATATATATATATATATATATATATATATATATATATATATATATATATTTATATATAGCCGGCAGCGTTATCAATATTTGCACTACACTGCCAACTGAAAAGTAACAAAAATGATCCTAAAAGGATGAAATTACAAAAATCAAAGGATTTATTTAATACTTTACGTACATATATTCTATTCGGCCACGAAATTAACAAAAAATAGAATGATCTTTTAATCCCTAAAACCACGTTTAAATCTCAAATACACGGGTGTGTCGCCACCGCATTTATACATAAAAGTAACCCAAATACATGAAACTAACGACTCGCCGTCGAATGGTCGACACAAAACACACAATAAAATCATCCGGCCACGTTAATTTGGCTTGAAACAGCGGGGTTCTCTACGGATTTATCCATTAGTAACCCAGCACAACCAACAGGCAGACACAGAGTTAAGGCCGAGATACAGTGAAGCAGACTCCGTATACGCGCGTATACGGAGCGGCTGCTTTACTTCAGCTCACTTCAGCTCAGACGTTCTCCTTGTTGTAATATGAGCTGCTGCACACGAAGGGGACAACTGAGCACGCTGATTGGTCACTTGCTGACACGCCTACTGAATTGATTGACAGCGCTCAGTCAGCTGAATGTGAAACCTAGTTGAAAGTGAAACCTTTAACATGAGCAGCTCGCTGGACTTCTGCGGTGTTCTGATGCGCTGTTTCTACTATATATGTTATAAAAAGTTCTCTCAGAAATAAAAATAATAACAGGGAGCGCTTTTCCTGCAGCACACAGCCCACCAGGGATATTAAAACATCGCGCACCCAGGTAGGACCTGAATTCATTCATTTCAATCATCGAGTGAACGGAGGAAGAAGCGGTTACTTGACTTTAGGCAAAAAAACAAAAGAAAAGGCCCGATCAGCGATAAAGAAGGGGAATTTATTTCATTTGTGTAACATACAAAACAGTCCGGCGCCGGGAAGTTTATGGTCAGACACCGCGTATCGCGCACGCGGATCGCGTATGCGTAGTAAAAAAATACCTTTGCGCGTACTTGCCCTGAGGGGCTACGCGGGGCTACGCTGCGTACGGGGCGTACGTACGCTGCGTATTGGCGTATCGTGAGGACGCTCGAGTGTATCTCGCCCTTTGGCGTCTATAGGTAGTCAACAGATTTAATGAAAAGTAACTAAAATACATAAAAATAACGACTCACCGTCAAATGGTCGACACAAAACCCTCAATAAACTCCTCCGGCCGAGTTAATTTGGCTTGAAACAGCGGGGTTCTTTACGGATTTATCCAAGTACCCAGCACAAACAGTAGCCACAGAGGCCCTGTTTACACGGACACTGTGTGGGGGAAACGCAACTTTTGGGTATGTTAATTAGGTTGAAAGTTTTGCGTTGACATGGGCGAATTCTGTGGATACGACTCTCTCCCCCCCACCACCCCGTACTCATGAATTTACTGTAGTTACCATGCTGGGCCTGTAGATGGCGCTGTGATTTTTGGAACCTTCACTACTGCGCACGCGTGCCACTGCTGCCTGAGGTAAACAAACAGAGCACACGAGGCAGCCTGTTTTCCTCTCTGGCTAAAAGTTCAGCTAAACTACAAGTTGTTGTCAACAAGTTAACAACAAGTTAAAGCTGGAATTTGGACAAGAGTCAACAGATTTGACACCAAGTGTGGGACCTGCTTCATCTGCGCACCAGTTGCTGACTGACTGGACCGTCCGGAACCGAGTCAACATGTCTGACTTTAGTCCGTGAGAATCAGCTGATTTACAGCAGGGCTACAAGGTAAACCATGTTCTTAATAATGTTTCCTTGTGTTTAGTTCGATCACAGAACAACCAACTGAGGTTTTATTTTTATTTTTTTCCTGCGAGGTCGAAGCTGTTCCACGAAGCGGACCGGCGGTTCGGATGTGGGTCCAGTGTCCAGCAGGATGAAAACAACAGAGTCCAGTTCATTAAAGTTCGGTTAACGTGTTTTTAAAAGTGTTCAATTTAATTCTCAGTGTTTGTGACATGAGTTTGTGGTGTTGAATAAATAAATAAATTAAAAATCAACCTGGTGTCTTCATTTTCAGCAGCATGTTAGGCATGACGTAACGAGTCCAGATAGCTTCATTTAGCTCAGATAAATTTAAATATCTCCCACGCTAACATAAATACTGTTTATTATTGTTAAACTGTTAATATATAGCACATTTAGTATGTTATAGTGCAGCGTGACACGTGAAATGTCCGACTGCCTCGTTAACAGCGACAACTGGATCCAGGCAGCTGGCTCTCTTCCAACACAGATGCAGGTAAGGTGTAGAATAATTAAATATGAGAATCAAAATATATTCCATCAGCTATAGTTCAGAAAGTGGTGCGTGTGTCCACTGTCCAGTCCACCGCCATTGTTAAAATGCCGGCTGTCTGCGCGTGCGTGCTGCGTGCATGTGTTCAAACAAAAGCTCCACGGGAGATGTTTACATTATCAACGGGGGGTCAGCGAAAAACTTCCACCTTGAGAGCAGGGTCAGAAAAGTATCGGTGTCATCGAGGGGGGCCAGCAGCGTCGTGTAGGCGATAAGCAAAGTCGCAAAGAGAAAGTAGCGGTTACACTCAAAATACGCGCCGTGTAAACAGGCCCAGAATTAGCCCCCGAGTTCACCTCTGAGTGACCCGGAAGATGTCAAGATGGAATAGTCCATTTTTAGTAGGGGGATAAAGAAATCGACCGTTTTTTTTATTGCGTATTTAATGATCGTTTTCATCGTAACTATAATTATTTTTATGTTAAATGTACATTAACAAGCAGGATCAATGTTAGTGATGTAGGTGACTGCACGGGGCGAGGCGGGGCCGGGGCCACTGCTGAAATGGGACCCCCAGGCATTTACCTACATGGTAGATCCGAGTCTGTTCTCAGCTCTGCCCCCCTCCCCCTCACACCCTTCCTCCTCTCTGCTGTTTACGGTGGGGAAAAAGGTAAAACAAGCAGCATAAGAGCTTGTAAATAAGTTTATTGGTTTTTACTGATAGATAATTAGTTATTAGCGGTACTGCATTTTAAATAAAAATAGCACAAATCCGCTTATGAATTATAAAAGTTAGTCAATTCACAAAAACGCTGACAAAAAGTTTAGGTCCACTGTAAGTGGATTAGCGCTTTAGCGCTACCAAGCGTTTATTTGCCCACCACTGCTCGAGACCATCGTAAGTCAAGGACTACCTGTATTTCTGTGCGTAAAGTTTTGTAAATAAAGTTAAATTATCATTGACAGTCTGAAAATTGTAAAACTTACAAAAATCAAAAGTCATAGCACCCATCTACTGGATGAGTTGAACTTTTTGACATATATGAATGTTTGCAGAAGTATTTGGACTTCAAAAACATTTAAAAAAAAGATGGAAAAACAGGAACACTCAATGTTAAAGGCTGACTCAGCACTATTACAGACATGAGACTGTAGAGCGTATAGTTTTTCATGTAGAACTGATCTCCCTGGAAGCTTGCGCTTTTATTACCAATCAGAACCGGATGTCACCATTATTCTTCTGAACGCCGTCACATTTGACTTAGGAGTTTGAAATTCAGCCGCCAAGATGTTAAGGTTATAATAATTAACTTGTCATCTTTAATTATTTAAACAACAGCATCTGTGACTGTTAGTCGGGGCCAGGCTCCATTAGGCTAATCTGGGCAATGTGTGCAGCTGCAGATCAGGTAGATTAGTCAGTGTAATCAGCTGGCTGCTGCTGCTGCAGCTGTAAATCACATTAGGCCTGAGTGGGCCGCTGCTGAGCTGGCTGCTGCTCCAGGAAGCTGCAACCAGCCCCACATTGGTCACAGCTATGCTTTGAAGACAGGATTACAGATAAATATGTTAGGTGTCAGCCCAAGCAAAGAAGACAAAGAGAAATCACAATCTTTCAGGCTTTGAAAAGCCTACATAGTTAAGAACTATCATTAAGGGCGATAAAAGACCATGACCAAAAGGTTTAGGGAGTTCTTCAGCAGGAAATCTTCTTCATAACCCGAGACATTGTCGCTGATTGATCTCTACTGGGTCTATTGCTTGTTAATCAACTATATCAACACATGTTAGCATTCAGACAGAATCACATTATGTAGGCACTTTTAATTTTACCTTTGCTGAAGCTTTGCTGTGTCTGTTACTGAAATAGCCAATGAGTCAGCAGACAGAATTTAGTGGAACTCTCAGAAGTGTATCAATTCAATTCAGTTTATAGCACCAAGTCACAACAGAAGTTGTCTCAGGGTACTGAACAGAAACACACATATATATATATAAAGCAACAAGTTAACAATATTTATCTGAGGAGCAGACTGCTTTGAATTTACAGTAACCCTAACTCCATCACAGAACTCTCAGCTTGAGCAAGCATGAAGGCGACAGTGGAAAGGAAAAACTCCCTCATGAGGAAAAAAAAGCGGTGTGAAGCTGACACCCCACCCACGCCAAAAAAATCCAGCAAATAGTCTGAATGGTTAGTGCAGGTTTATGCCGTTAAAACTGTCATTTGTGCAGCTTTGATTTCTGAGATATTAAAAGTTATAATTTGGGCCTATGACGTCACCATTCCCCCCATATTGCTCCAAAACAAACCAAAGTGGGTTACTTCGTTTAAATTATTCAGATTCTCAGCTGATGCACAATGTGTACCTTCTTTTGTTTTGAACTTCAATAAAGATTTATACCAAGAAGAAATTTGTCTCATTTCATCGGCCAAAATTCTAACTTTTAACATCTCAGAAACCAAAGCTGCACCAACACAGTTTTTAGGGCACAAACCTGCACAAACGGAGCACTAACAGACTAGCCCACTTTGGTTTGTTTTGGAGCAATATGGGGGGATGGTGAACTCTGGATGACCTTTTTTTTTTTAAATATATATCTCAGGAACTAAAACTGCACAAACGAAAAATTTAACGGCACAAACCTGCACAAATGGAGCACTAACCATTCACACTATTTGCTGGATTTTTTAACGTAGGTGGGGTGTCAGCTTCACACAGCTAGGAAAAACCTGTAGCAGAACCAGGCTCAGGACAAGTGGCCATCTGCTTCGATCGGCTGGGTTTGAGAGGAATAGATACACAATGGCAGATCGAGAATCACATAAGATAGAAATAGTACTAAAAACTACTCAATTTTAAACAATTCATTTAAGGAAATGAGGTCAATTTGTCCTCTAGTACCAGTAGTCTAAGCTTAAGGCAGCATAAAAAGTCAACCCTAACTATAGGATTTATCAAAAAGGAAAGTGTTAACCCCAGTCTTAAACTGGACAGTGTGTCAGCCTCATGGACAGAAACTGGAAGTTGGTTCCACAAGAGAGGAGTCTGATAAGTGAAAGATCTTCCTCCTATTCTGCTTCTGGAAACTCTAGGAACCACAAGGAAACCTGCTGTCGTTAGGAAAATATGGAACAATAAGTTCTGTAATATAAGATGGAGCTAGGTTGTTGAGGGCTTTGTGGGTTAGAAGTAGGATTTTGAATTCAATTATGAATTTGACTAGCCTGGCCCTCGCCTTCCTGCACAGCTCCGCTCAATTCTCATTTCCCTTCACTGCACAGTCTGGGACTTCTGCCATAGACAACGATTTCTCCGGTAGATTTTTGACCGGACCAATCAGAGAACAGAAGGGGCGGAGTTTTTGGCCCCTAACCCACGCCCCCACCTGTCCCAGCGCAGCCAGCGAGCAGTCGCATGTTCTCATTCAAAGCGATGCAAAGCGATGCAGGACTGTTTTATATGTGATACAAATTTATTAATTTCCCCTTCTTAATCCCTTATCTGGAGTTTTCTTTTGTTTTTTGGCCAAAAGTCAAGTTATCGCTCCCTCCTCCTCCTCCTCCTCCTCTCCGCTGAGTTCCACCTGTCCCAGCGCGCAGCCGCATGTTCTCATTCAAAGCGATGCAAAGCGATGCAGGACTGTTTTATATTTGACACAAATGTGTTAAATTCCCCTTCTTAATCTCTTATCTGGAGTTTTATTTTGTTTTTTTCAAACGTTATAAACACAGAATGCAGGCAGCGAGAGAAAATTCAGCAGGAGGCGGAGCAGATGTCAAGTTCGGCAGAGCTCTGAGGGGGAGGGAGCAGAATGCTTTACCTGTTCAAAATTTTTCTAAGATCCAATGGTTTTGTTCCTCAGGCAGAGGCCAGGCCTTCAGCAAGAATCGTTTTTCAATGGAGAAGTCCCAGACCCTTGTCTGAAGCGAAGTGAAGGACAAGGTTCTGGTTTTAACCAGGCTAGAATTTGACTAGAGAGAAGCTAAAACTGGAGAGATATGACCTGTCCCACTAACTCCAGTTAAGAGTCTGGCAGCAGCATTTTGGATTAACTGAATACTTTTTAAAGAATTATTTAATATCATTATAATTTAATTGTCATCTAAATTTAATTGTCTTCTAAATCACTTGGTTTAAAGGTATTTGGTCCTTTAAAAAAAAAAAAATTCACAGCAAACTGTTGTATACATTCACCTGAGATTTTTGTTGTTGTTGTTACAATATTGTTGAAATGTGAAGTTAAAAAGTCAGCCAAAAAGCTGAAAAGCAAACCTGTTTGCTGCACCATCATTTGCTGGTTTTTCTACAAGAAATCATATTGATTAGTTTGAAACTGATTTCCTTCCTGGTGGGAGACAGACAAACAGAGAGCACCCAGGGGACAGCCCCACATGTGTCTTCCTGGCAGTTTGCACCCTCAGATTTGTCTGAACTTTAGCATCATTTTAATATTTACAGTGAATCAGTGTCTGACAGTGAATAGCCACCCCAGGGGATGATTTTGAACGATGGGAGAGTGAAAATGGAGCGCAGCAGGGATATGTTTGGAAATAGCAGCACATGGTAGACAGATGGTTCCTCAGTGACTCCCACATCAGGGCCATCTGGGACAGACATGAATGTCGCACATGTGTCTGGTATCGTTTGTGGTCTCATTTCAACTTGTCTTCAGGGACTTTACGGTTATTGCGCTGTCTGGAAAACGATAGGGAGTTTCTGTGAGGATCCTCTGACAGGACGACCCATTGATTCCACGTTTGTTGGATGTCCTCAATGTTTTGCTGTCTCTCAAGCACTCTCCTATACTTGGCCACATTTTCAGCTTTTACCTTTGATTCCCTGTTAAAAGAACTCAAAAACACTTCACTGTAGAGTATTGTGGTGCTCGCAGCAGTGTGAACAGCTACACAGGGAAGCTTGAATTTGATCCTGATGCTTTGAATTTGTGAATGGGCAGGGCCGGGACGACTCTGACCTGCCTGTGAGGACATGGGCTCTGCACGGGCCCGTCCCTTCGCTCGTTCAGCAGCTTTTTCCTCCCTCTCCCCTGCAGGCTGTTACTCTCCCCTCTCCTTATAGTACTGGCCACAGCTCCTGCTGTAGGTGGAGCGGACTTTCCTGGAATTGTCGGGCAACTTTTCCTGTTGTGCTTCCCTACCTCTCGCTCAGTCTCTTGCTTAGTGACAGCTCTGCTGCTGCAGGATTAGGGTTGTGAAGACTTGTGCCTTCTGGATGCTTACGCCATGCCGCAGATTATAACCAGTGCATTTGTTTAAAAGCAGTTTTTTTTTAATTTATTTTTTATGATTCGGGCCAGAAGCTGTCCTCCAGCAAAAATGTCTTGGCAGCACAAAGTGGGGCGAAATCCATCGGTGGGTAAAGTAAACTGTATGAATGGGAGAGCTTTACAGAGTGCACTGTACTTGGGGCTGTTTGCAGTGGCTTTTTGCCCCAGTGTTATCGTTTTACAAATCCAGGATATTTTATATTACGATCAACAACAACCTTTTAACACTTTATTAAACACAATTTAATAGGTTAGACCTATAATAGCTTTTGTCGCGTGCAGTTTTGCTAAAAAAAGCCGTTGCAAAATTGAGTGATGATTAAACAAATGTCGGAAATGGTTGACGAGAAGGTTTATTGCTAAGTGTTTGACAAATGTATTACTCTAAAGACTTCATCTTAGGGACACTGGAGATATAAACATACTTTAGCGCTATCACTAGTCGTAAAAAGGCCTTTTAGGTAAACGGTAGAAGAAAATCAGTTTGAAACACTTCAAATGTACTTCTTTCTAAGTACAGAGGTCATCTTTCACTAAGAAGAATTCACTAGCACCTGTGCTTTGTGTGCAAAGAAACAAAGCCCTGCAGATGCATCACAGTCACCAGAGACAAGTGCAACAAATGCTTCTTGTCTTGTACAGTACAGTGGGAAAGTCTGAAGATTTGAATAGAGCAGAGAGCCCAAACCCAGGTCTCTCGCTACCAGATAATTGCGGTATCCTCCACCTTTCAAAAGGCTGCTTGTGCCCCACCGGCCTGATAATGAGCTTTTGCCCTCTTCACACATAATGAGTGGAGGTAGAGGGTTCACATGGCGAGACGCTGTGAGCACATTGTGTCCGCTTGCAGCTGGGGGGGGTATCCGACTGACCGGGAACAAAGACTTTAGTGTCTGTGATGGTGTGGAGTCCCAGCCATCAGCAGGCCGATGGACTTCTGCTTCACTGAGCTGTCAGTTCTCGCTCGCCTGCATGCGTGCACTGCGAGGACGAACACATGCAAAGTTCTCTTGAGCCAAATCAAAACGAGCTGCTGATGCTTTCTGCTACGTTCAACCAAACGGCCTGAAATTACACACACACACACACATAAGTTTTTTTTTTAGATGCAAGCACAAGTGTTTTCCTGTTATTTGTCCATTTTGCTTAATGTTCCTAATAAGACGCCTCTCGCAAATATTGGCACACTATTTATATTCATCCTGCAAAGGAAATTAAATGAAACTCAACATAGAGCTGAATAAATTTGTTTTGATTGCTCGATAATGAAGACAGAGTATGCATGACGCCTGTTTGATTTAGACTACGCATGCTGCATGTCTAAATCTGCCTCTAAGGCTGCAACTTGCTCAGACGTCTTTACTTTAGAATAGTCTCAGAAAGTGAATTTGTTCGAAAGCAGAAGCAGCGTTTCACTTCTAGTTATGTTGAACTTCACAAAGCACAACTCTCCTTTCTGTTCCTGCAGATAGCTCATCGGCTTCCCTGGATTTCGCTGACATCCCCACTTTGTTTCGCCTGAAGATGGAAACACTGGAGTCTGAGCTGACCTGCCCAATCTGTCTGGAGCTTTTCGAGGACCCGCTGCTGTTGCCCTGCGCTCATAGCCTTTGTTTCAACTGCGCCCACCGAATCCTGGTCTCCCATTGCACCCCCAGCGAGCCCATTCAGTCTATCAGCGCCTTCCAGTGTCCAACCTGTCGCTATGCCATCACCCTCAACCAGCGGGGCCTAGAGGGACTCAAACGCAACGTGACCCTGCAGAACATCATCGACCGGTACCAGAAAGCCTCCCTGAGTGGATCTAACTCTCCGAACGAGACTCGCCGAGAACGAGTCGTCCCCGACAGCAAAGCCATGACGTCTCCCTCTGACCGGGTGCAGTGTCAGTTCTGCGAGCAGGACCCGCCGCAGGAAGCCGTGAAGACCTGCGTCACCTGCGAGGTGTCGTACTGCGAGGAGTGCCTCAAGGCCACCCATCCCAACAAGAAGCCGTTCACGGGCCACCGACTGATCGAGCCCTTGCTGGACTCTCACCTGCGAGGGCTCATGTGTCTGGAGCACGAGGGCGAGAAGGTCAACATGTACTGTGTGACGGACGAGCAGCTGATCTGTGCTTTGTGCAAGCTCGTTGGCCGACATCGAGACCACCAAGTAGCAGCCCTCGCTGATCGATACGACAGACTGAAGGTAAGAAACACGTCTGTTTTTGTGGAATGCTTGATTTTATTTTATGATGCAATCATTTATATATACTGTACTGTATATATATATATATA
>JBBPBX010032421.1:0-33897 GCA_038048925.1 Garcialebias charrua | reverse complement strand
TTTTGTGTTCACTGAGTTTGAATTCCCAGAACGAGTTGGTTAAAGCAGATTCTCTTTGTTTTTTGCACTTTATTTTTTATGATGTTACTGGCTGGAAAGCAGTAAGTTAAAAAAATTGTATCTAATTTTTTTATATTTATTTATTAACTGTCATGTGAAGTTCAGACAGTAGTTAGGAAGTTCACTTAACTTGTATACTATTGTGTTTATGAAACAAGAAAAAATAGAAATGGTGAAAAGAAAAGTCATACATTTGCTTGCTTTATTTAATCTCTGCTTTAAATAAATCTGACATTGTTTATTATAAAACAGATTGATTTATTGCTTCTGTTTGTTGAAAAATACTTGAGAAGGTATTAAAAAAATAATCGCATTTTAAATCGCAATCGCAATTTATAGAAAAAAAAATCGCAATTAGATTATTTTCCAAAATCGTTCAGCCCTATGAGGATGGAGAGTGCCTCACTCCTGCTATTATTGTACCAGGAAAACTGAAAGTTATGCACCATAACTCATCATGTTCCCTGAAGGAAGGGAACGAGGTGCAACATATGCTATGGGAATTGCGCCCCCGCGCGATTACCTGAAGGAATACATTCACACCTTTACAGCAGGGGCGTCAGTGTTGCGCCAGAGGCCCCTCCCTCTGGGTATTTAAGCCGCTGACGCCCATCCATCTTTCTCCGAAATGCACTTCATCGAGCTTTCAGCATTGAAAGGGCCAGATATGTTGCACCTTGTTCCCTTCCTTCAGGGAACATGAGTTATGGTGCATAACTTTCAGTTCCCTTTCAGTCATGGTCTCTCGGTGCAACATATGCTATGGGAACGTAATTCATTCACGCCCTTGAAATGCTCAGCAAAATGCATGCGAGAACATCCACCTTAAAAAGACAGGTATTTCCCAGCTGCTTTCTATAGGGTATGTAGAGAGCACAGGCTGAGAAGAAAAAATGCCAAATGTAAAAAACATCAACTTGATGTTTCAACTGGGCACATAGATAAACAACACCAGCTAGAGACAGCCTAAGCGTGCTCCACTAGTGTGTGTGGTGTATTGTAGTGAAAGCAATACATGCTGTTAAGACTGTGGACACTAGGGGCGCAACAGGGCATTTATGTGTTGTGGTGTTCCAGGCTGTAGAAGAAGAATAAACACGTTGTTGGACCTGAGCTCCGTGGTCTCAGCCTTATAATATAAGCTGCTTGACTATAACCCACAGCTATACCAGATTAACAGAAAGCATAAAGCTACAACATGGTGTCAGAAGTGGGATATAGTCATTCAACTACAACCCACAAAAACTGTGTTAGTAGCTTTTGGTGGTACTCGTATACATGCAGATGGACTTGCTTCTCTTGAATGTAAAACTAACAAAGGCAGTGCCGTGCTCCACTTCCTGGTATCCAGCCAAGCAGACAAAGCGATCCTGGGGGGTCAAGCCTGCGAGGAGCTACAACTGGTGAAGCGAATCAACACGATCGGAGCAACGCCACTAAAGATGAATAAATCACCAGACACCAAAGAAGAGCTGGTGGAGAAACATGCTGAGGTGTTCACAGGTTTAGGTGAGTTCCCTGGAGTTCACCACATACACATAGATCCAAATGTTACACCTGTTATTCATGCATGCAGAAATGTGCCTCTCTCCATATTGGACTCACTTAAAAAGACAATAGCTGACTTAAAGAACAGAGAAGTGATAACTCCTGTCAATGAGCCCACAGAATGGGTGAACAGTCTGGTTGTTACAAAGAAGAAAAATGGTACACTAAGGGTGTGTTTGGACCCTTGTGACCTGAATCGAGCAATCAAACGTCAGCATTACTCCATTCCCACACCTGAGGATGTCCGCAGCAGGCTTGCTGGAAAATCTGTCTTCACCATTCTAGATGAAAAAGATGGATACTGGCAGATTAAATTAGATGAGTCATCCTCAAAACTATGCACATTCAACACGCCATGGGGAAGGTATCGCTTCCTCCGTCTGCCATTTGGAATCAAGTCTGCAAGTGAGGTGTTTCAGCAAAAGAACTGCGAAACATTTGGGGACATTCCTGGCGTGTTCATCATAGCTGATGACATGATCATTGCAGCGGAAACAGAGCGCGAACATGATGAAATCATACAGAAAGTTATGGAGAGAGCAAAAGCAGCAAATGTGAAATTTAACAAGGACAAGATCCAATTCAAGGTGAACACTGTAAAATATATGGGGCACGTCATCACAGCAGCAGGCCAGAAAGCTGATGACACAAAGATCAAAGCCATAGTGGACATGCCCACCCCAGAGGACAAACAAAGTCTTCAGCGCTTACTAGGGATGACAAAGTTTTTAGCACAGTACATATCAAATGAGGCATCACTCACTGCACCCCTAAGGCAACTACTCAAAAAGGACACTGTGTGGCAGTGGCAGCCACACCACAGTGAGGCGCTACAGACACTCAAAGCTGCCCTCACACAAGCACCAGTTCTGAGATTCTATGACCTCAAAAAACCACTAACACTGCAAGCAGACTCTTCAAAAGATGGACTGGGAGCGTGTCTGCTACAAGAAGGTCACCCTGTGTGCTACGCATCACGAGCACTTACAGACACTGAAAAGAGATACGCACAAATAGAAAAAGAGCTGCTGGCCATTGTGTTCGCCACCAAAAGATTTCACCAATATGTTTACGGGAGACCAGTGACGGTCCAGTCTGATCATAAACCTCTTGAAGTGATCGTACGTAAACCACTTTGCAAAGCACCAGCAAGGTTGCAAGGAATGCTCCTCCAGCTACAGAGGTATGATCTCACTGTTACTTACACACCTGGTAAACACATGTACATTGCTGATGCTCTCTCACGAGCCATAACAAACAACAACAACAACCATGTTGATGAGAATCCCTGTGAGGAGAGAGTTGTGTATGCCATAGAAGCCACAGATGCCTTAAGTGAGGACACACTCAACCAGCTAAAGAAGGCAACTGCAGCAGACAGTGTGTTACAAGCTGTGTGTGAAAAACACATGAATGGCTGGCCCACCCAAATGAAAAGCTTGGATAGATCCCTCCACAGCTACTGGCCAATGCGACATAATATCAGCATACACAGAGACATTGTTATGGTCGGGGACAAAATTGCTATACCGCAAAACTTCAGGAAGGTGATCTTAGAAAAGTTGCATCTTGCTCATCAAGGAGTACAGCGCACTAAAGCCAAAGCACGCAAAGTACTGTACTGGCCTGGAATGGCACACGATATACAAACCATGGTTGAGAAATGTGCACAGTGCCAACAAATGCAACCAAGACACCAAGTGGAACCACTTATCCCACATGCAGTCCCAGAGCTACCATGGATGAAACTTGGAGCCGACATCTTTGAGCTGAATGGCCAGTCATATCTGTTGTTAGTGGACTACCTGAGTAAATACCCTGAAGTACTGAATATACCAGACAAAACAGCACGGACAGTGATACAAAAGATGAAGTCTGTCTTCGCACGACATGGGATTCCCAAGGAGATAGTGAGTGATCATGTTCCTTTTGCCAGCTATGAGATGAAATCATTTGCAGCTTCGTGGGAAATAAAACTCACTTTCTCCAGCCCAGGTTTTCCCTCCTCAAACGGAATGGCAGAGCGAGCCATAAAGACTGTTAAACATGCTCTAAAGAAAGCAATGCATACCGGCACAGATCCACATCTAGTGCTGCTGTCCCTGAGAAATACACCTGTCACAGGACTGGACATGTCACCTGCTCAAATGCTGATGGGAAGAGTCCTGCGCAGCACACTGCCATGTTCTAGTGCTGTGCTCAAACAATCTACCCCACACAACATTCCCACCAAAATAAGAGACATGCAGACCCGTCAGAAACAACACTTTGATGAGCGTGCAAAGCCACTACCAGTGTTACACCCAGGTAACACAGTGCACATGCAGACACAGCGTGGCTGGGAGCCAGCAGTTGTTATTCACCAGAGAGAGGAGCCACGTTCCTACACGGTTCAAACCCCAGCAGGAAAGATGCTCAGGAGAAATAGGAGACATTTGAGGAAGATTCACCCAAGTTTGTTCAGAAACACTCCTCCTGATGAACAATCTGACCCAGAAGAACAGTCCACTGAGGAACCACCAGGGGAAACAAACACTTCTCCTCCTGCAGCTGTGAACAATGTACCCACATGTTACACACGCAGTGGTCGGGCGGTCAGACGTCCCTCCAGGTACAGGGATGATTGAAGGGACATTTCAGCTACAGTTCATTATGCAGTTGGTTTGTTGGTTTGTTTATTTAAAAAAAAAAAAGAAGAGAAAGGTGAATGTAATGTTTTATGGATGTTCAATGTATCCAATCTGTTTATATATGAAGCAACCTAAATACAGAATACTAAAGGAAAGGAATGTTTATCAAAAGCAAGTTTGCAAATGTTTGATGTTCATACTCAAAAGATCTGGTCAAGAAAATATTTGTATTCTGGAAAAAGAGGGATGTGGTGTATTGTAGTGAAAGCAATACATGCTGTTAAGACTGTGAACACTAGGGGCGCAACGGGGCATTTATGTGTTGTTGTGTTCCAGGCTGTAGAAGAAGAATAAACACGTTGTTGGACCTGAGCTCCGTGGTCTCAGCCTTATAATATAAGCTGCTTGACTATAACCCACAGCTATACCAGATTAACAGAAAGCATAAAGCTACAACAGTGTGAGTACTCATCATCTCCTTTTTCTCAACCTGAGAAACAGGAGGAAGGAGCAAGTGACCCATTACGTCACAAGTAATTGGGTGACAAATGTGGAGGTAGAAAACCCAGGTCAAGCACAGGGTAACCTCCCAAGTCCCTAGGGTGAAAACTTTTTTATATATACAAGGGGCACGACTGACAAGTGGGGCCCATCCTGATGTTGGAGATCTGTTAGGGAGAGGGGAAACCCCTCCATTAAACATCTCCTAAGCAAAACATGAACACCAAGGGGTACCCTTGTGTATGTTGTTGCTGTTTGTTTTGGGATAAAGCAATAAAAGCCTTAGGCTCTCAGCCAGTTCCCTTCAAAGGCCAGGCTGAAAGTTGCCACAACTCCGGACGTGGGTGTAGAAGCTGCCCACGTGCCTGAGTTAGCAGGTCCCTGTAAGGAGGCAATTGCCATGATTAACATTGAAATCAACTCCGGGAACCACAGTTTCTGTGACCATCTGGGGGCTATCAGGATCAGGGAGAGGGCTCCCTGGTGTCAGGATTTACTCAGGGCAAGATTAAAACCCAATGGTGCAAACAGATATTCTCAGAGGCCAGGGAGTTGGTCAGACGAATGGGGAGAAGAGTGAACGGTGACAAGACCCGCCCCCGTGGGGACGCTGTGACTGTTCTCACCAGACCGAGCAGGAGCAGCTTCAAGCGACAGTGAGGCGTTGGTCTCCGCCCTCACGAAAACCTAGGAGGTGAGGCCACGGAACTCGCTCCCACTGGAACGCTGGAGTTACGTCCAAAAAACTCGGGTTCGCTGGACCGAGTCTGAACAGCTGACCATGACGGAGGTGTGGTTGACTGTTTCCGGGTCTTCCTTTTGCTGTGGCGGTGTTGACGCTGAGGAGTAAAAACAAGGAAGTCGTCCTCGGCGTCTTCCCCGGACGTCCACCCCGAGATGAGCAGTGCCGAGCACGAGGAGGAGCTGGACTCACGGGTCGAGTGGCCCATCCGGCGCCGAGACTCTTCCTGTTCGAGTACCAGAAGCGGGGAAGGTAGGACTTCTACTTCCTGGTTTAAGTCCACTTGTGCCGACACGGGTCGGACCTGAAAACCGCTGCAGCGGATCACGGTCTCCTCCATCCGCGTGGACTCGAGAGGAAAGGTAGGAAAAATATGCTGTTTGCTGGGCTTTTTTGATGGCAGCCGCATACTGTCAGGATTTACTCAGGGCAAGATTAAAAGCCAGTGGTGCAAACAGATATTCTCAGAGGCCAGGGAGTTATAAAATTAAACACTTTAATGATAATAAACAAAATAGCTGTAGAGGCAGCTAAAGCACTTATGGACCAGAGAACAGGGAACCTAGGGGATACCAAACGATGTAGCTGCAATGAGTGAGACACAGAACAGGGCTTATATGCTCACAGACAAGACAAGACAAAATCACAAACATCTGGGGACAATTAACTAGAGACAATTAACTAGACACACAGAGCAGGACTGGGGAAACTAAACCTGAAACATGAAAAGTAAACCAGGAAGACAGAACTGGAGGTTAAGCTAATAGTAAATAAACAGAGACTAAACTGGAGGTTTAAACTAAGAGACAGAATTGGAGGTTAATTAATAGTAAATAAACATAGAGACAGAACTGGAACTGACTAACAGAAAAACATCACAAGGAGAACAGACAAGACCAACAGGACGGAGCCATCCTTACACCTGGCGCACACGTTCCAGTGTCGCCTCGATCAGAGGGACAGGTGGAAAGGCATAGTAGAGCACCCCTGCTGGTCAATCATGTGCCAGAGCATCCATTCCCAATGGTGCGTCTGTTTCCCTCAAGGAGAAGTAGAGGTCACACTGTGAGCTAGCCCTGCAAGCGAACAAGTCCACAGAGGCTCTCCCAAATCGTGACCAGACCTGTTCCACAATCCGTGGGTTCAGGCTCCATTCTGACGCCAAGAGAGGCCCTCTTGAGAGGGCATCTGCTCCATAATTTAGATCACCGGGGACATGAGTCGCCCTAAGTGACAAGATTCTTGGAGCATACATAACCACAACTTGTAATTCACAATTTTCAATTTTAAAATAAATAGTGTAATGCAATCTATGATCTTTCATTACAAAAAACAAAACTTACATAGTTATCATCTTCATCCTCTTCTGCCTTCCTCTTCGTCTATCTTTCTGGGTCTCTCCCAGCTCTGCCAGCTTCAGAAGAAGTTCACCATTAAAAACACTGAGCAGCAAAAAAAGCTTTCACAACAGAAAGAGGCTACAATGAAACACACTGAACAAAAATATAAAACAACACTTTTGTTTTTGCTCCCATTTCTACGGTGGCATTTTTAGGTCTGTTGTGTGTTGAAAAATGTCATCCTGAAAGCCAGGGACGTGCAGGGGGGGGGGGCTATGGGGGCTTGAGCACCTGCCCCTTTTGCTCGTTGCCCCCAAGTGCCCTTTTGGTCCAAAAACAATTTATTTATTTATTCTTCCTATTCCTAAGCCCTCCTCTGACACATAATAACGTACTAAAATTATTTATTTATTTATTTATTTTTGTGTATTTTGCAAGAAAAACAACATAATAAGCCCTCCGGTCACGTACCAACACTACATTCCCCACAATGCAACAGTAGTAGTAGGGGTGGGGCCAATCCGATCCGGAGTCGTGTCTCATGAACCCAGAGTAATAAGACCTGCCTCACATTCACATTAGGGTCAGTGGGAGGAGCTGGCCCCCTTGGGGGCATTGCCGTTGGGGGGGCATGGCCCCACCCCTACTACTACTATTCAGCAAATCCCTTTCAGTTTGCAGCCAGCTACAGCGTGTGGACTGAGTGAGTAGCACTTTAGCTAACAACTAGCCAACTTTTCATCGTAACATGTCCGCTGTGTGGAAGTATTTTACACTAAACACCACAAGACAGCAATGTGCAATGTCTGCAGAGTCATAGCGCCACATTAAACTGCGGTCAAGTTAGTTTTATGTTGGACATTCGAGCTCCGGGGCTTCAGCGGGACGCCACTCTCGCTGAACCGAAACAGGGAGACCGACCGCGGCCAGCTGCGTCCAGTCCGACCCGCTGTCTGACCGTCTCGTAGGATGGACAGGCGGAAAGCGGCTGACCAAAATCAGAGTGCCCGCCCCGGATTGAACAAGAAAAACACACCGCTGAAGCCACGGAGCTCAAATGTTCACTGAGAAGTTGCTAAACTTCATCATAATTAATGACCAACAGCTATCAGCTGTAGAAAATGAAGGATTTCGCAGCTTGATACTAGCAGCCAACAGTAAACAATCATAAAAGGCATATTAATTAAAAATCACAAGAAAACTGTGTTAAAAAACAAAACATAAACAGCTACATTATAAAACAATATAAAATACTAAAAGCAGGAACATGTCTGTCTGTGTTGGTTTATGCCAAGAACTTAAACAAATGTAAAGCTATTTAATATTTTATTTAATCCATTTATTCATTCATTTAATCGAGACAAAATAAAACAAATTAATAAAAAAGAAAACATTGAATGAAAAGAGTGCAAAGAGAAGAAAAAAAAATAATCTTATATCACCCTCTTAAAATAAACATTGAACTAGTCCAGCCATTGGCTTGTAGCAAATTTGTTTTTTGTTCCCTCCATGTATTTGACTTTGACACCCCTGGCTTATACAATAGGGAGCACATTGCCCATCCAAAACCTATCATCTCTCCATAATGGATATATGTCCGATCTTCTAACTTCCTTTGCTGCATAATGTAAATTGCATTTATTCTAGCGTTAGGTAAATGTATCTTAAAGGAAAATAGCACTTAAATAAAAGTCCAACAAGAATATTAATTTAGAATTAAAATAACTCACCCTGAACTTCCATAATAGATATAATGTATGTAATAACCAATCAAGTTGCTCCTGTCCAATAAAAGCATACAAATGAAGGGGAAAAACCTATCTAGACTTTAAGTATGTTTAGGGTCTGGTTCGCAGAGTATGGAGTTAAATTTGTTTCACAATTAGTCAATGAAAAAAACTAACCTCAGTTAAGTAAAATAAAATTGTAATCAAAACTTTTGGAATTGTAATGATTTCTTTTTTTTTTTTAAGCAAAACTTTTGTTTAAATTTGTTTTTTAAGCTAATTTTTCTCTCGCGAACTTAAAAAGTTATTTGCAAAACATAAACTTTTATTTGCACACATCAGAAATCTTTTGTTGCGATTTTAGGCTCTGCTCACGACGTCATGTGAGAATCGCAAGCAAAACTTTGAATGACAAACAAAACTTAGAAAAGCAAGCAAAGATTTCTGACATGCACAAAGAAGTTTGTTTTGCAAATAATTAGCAACATAATTGCAAAAAATGTCAATGACCTCACTGAGGTAAATGACATTTTTCGAGACATGACCAACAGAAAACTGCTGCTACACAGTTGTTTTAAGAAGGGGCAGATATGACAAGATTTTTTTCTTCTTCTACTACCTTTCATTTTATATCTTGTTTTCTTCTTTCATGTGTTTGTAAATTGTCTTTGTGTTTTAAATCTGAAATGAATAAATAAAATAAAATGAATAAAAATAAATAAATAAGAAGAGAACAAAAATAGCAAAAATGCTTAAAGACCGTGTAAAGTGAATTTCAATATTTTCTTCATTAAACATTATAAATGTCATAATTGTAATCTTGTAAATGAGTAAAAAGTCTCAAAATTGTAGCTCAATTAATTTTGGAGTTATAGAGCAAACTGTGTATAAAGATATTTCTGTTTCAGGATTTTTTAGGCGTGTTTTAAATGTGACCGAGTTTCGTCACGCGGTCTTCTTAAGTATAGCCCCACCCCCTGCAGCTCCAGCCGTATAAATTCGCCTCGGTGGAGCCGTTCACTCGCGAATCGCAGATAGCATCAGATAGCAATAGCATAGATATTTTGTTCATTGTTAGCTAGCTAATCAATTATGCCTCGTTCGTGCATCTTCCCTGGATGTCGCAATGGTCAGGGCACCCGTACAAATCATAACGTGTTTTTATACCGCGTGGTTTTATACCAAGTATCTGTAATGCCTGGATAGGTCAATGGAAAAAGCGTTCGTCTTCCGTCCCAAACCTTATGGGTTCAATTCTCGCATGGTACAACTTTTTTTTATTTTTAATTCATTCCAGATTAAAAACACACAAGAAAACTATTTACAAAAACAGCGTAACTCTTGGAAAAAGTAGCTGCTGTTACAGCCAGAACTCAGATAAAAACAGAGCAGGTTTACTGGCTCTGCTCCTGTCTGCCTCTCCACACACAGCTCAGCTGCAGGCCGTAGTACTGCGCTGAAACCACGCCCACGCGCTGACACGCCCCCCAGCATTCCAGACCAAGGGAAAATTATGTTTTTTCATTATTTTTGAGACTTAATTTTATAAGGTAAACAATGTTTTTAATCAGTCAGATTTATATGGGTGATTAACCGTGCTGGGCAGTGCTAATCCAAAAATTTGTTCCGCTATTTCTAAAGCACTAATTAATTTATTTAGGTCCGCAATTTCAAAAGCACTAATGTCTTATGAAAATTAGGGGAAGCTAAATTCTAAACCGCTAATTCTAAAATAAAACACCATCAGACAAGAAGCAAGTTTTAAAGCTGGGGTATGTAAGATTGTAATGTAGTCTGTAACTTTTCAAACAATATATATTTTAACATATTTCTTCACTCTGTCACTAGATTGATGTTAGAGAGGTAATCTCTGAAAAAACTAAAAAAAAATATTGTCCCCTTGCTTCTCCAGGTGGTAAATAAGCATTTCTAAAAAGAAAAAGTGACCCGCCATTTTCCAGCCAATAAAAACAAAGTTTGTAACCAGCCAATAAAAACCGAGCTTGAATTTGAATCAGCCAATAAAAACAGAGCTTGAATTCAAATTTCAACAGACCACAAGGGGGCAGAGCCATATATGGCTCTGAGGGGGAGGGATCAGAATGCTTTGCTTGTTGAATTTTTTTCTAAGTGCTGCTGTTCTACAGAAACTGCAGACTGAACCTTTAAGTTGTTTGTATTGTATAGACTTCGGAATGTATTTATAATAATATTGTTTGTAATAATAATCGTTTTCGTTGAGTATAACCAATAGACAGGAAGGTATTTATAATAATATTGTTTGTAATAATAATCATTTTCTTTGAGTATAACCAATAGACAAAATACACACAACAAAACAGACCCTGATTACACCCAAGAGTTCTTTTTTTTTTCTATTTTAAATCAGTTCTTGAATCCCGGATGATTAAAGGTCCATCAATCAATAATCTGGTAGTTTGTAGTTCATGATCCAGGGTAATATGTCCAGAAAAAAACAAATAGTTTGGTGCAATTTAAGTCCTACCGCACAGCTGCGGGGATCCGGTTGCTTGCCATCCTGGGTGGGAACAGGGGGTGAAAAAAACCCTGACCTAAACAAGGTCATAAACAAAACAAAAATTAGCATTACTTTATACACAGGACTAAACTGTTATCAAAATTTCTATAGGCAGTCAACAGATTTAATGAAAAGTAACTAAAATGATCCTAAAAGGATGAAATTACAAAAATCAAAGGATTTATTTAATACTTTACGTATATATATTCTATTCGGCCACAAAATTAACAAAAAGAGAATGATCTTTTAATCACTAAGACCACTTTTAAATCTCAAATACATGGGCGTGTCGCCACCGCATTTCTATTTCATAAAAGAACCCAAATACATAAAACGAACGACTCACCGTCGAGTGGCTGACACAAAACACACAATACAATCCTCCGGCCGCGTTAATTTAGCTTGATACAGCGGGGTTCTCCCATGATTTATGAAGAGACCGAGCGCAACCAGCTAGCCACAGAATTAGCCCCCGAGTTCACCTCTGACCCGGAAGATGTCAAGATGGAATAGTCCATTTTTAGTAGGGGGATACAGAAATCGACCGGTTTTTGTATTACGTTTTTAATTATCGTTTTCATCGTAACTAGGGATGCACGATCCACATTTCTCACTTCCTATCCGATACCGATACATAACAACTGAGTATCAACCGATACCGATACTTTTCCGATCCGATATCGGTGTTCAAGCATAGGAGGCTGTAATAATTAAGTTCTTGAAGGGAGAGCACGTATGTTGCACAAAACTCGGACTTGTGTGAGGTAAACCCAAAGAAGACACTCTGAGCCTCACTACAGTAATTCACAAACAAATGGCATACAAGAAGAGGCAGGTCTCTTCCACAGACGTCCTTCTGACTCATGGTGCAAGGAACACTAGTCTAAAATACTGCTAAGCATTATGGGAAATCATCACATTCTACTCCCCATTTTCTAGTCTTATTTTTAATTCTGGCACTATATGAGTTGTAATTCTTGTTGAATTTTATCAACAGATACAGATTTAATCTATAATTGAACACTAATATACCGCTAAGTAACAATGTTAAGACAGAAGTCACAGAGTATGGTGAAATATATGTGCTCTCTGACATCTAGAAAGTATCGGAAATATCGGCAGGTTGGTTCCGATACCCGATACTTACATTCTGTTGGTATCGGATACCGATACCGATACTGAATCGGATCTGCCCCATCCCTAATCGTAACTATAATTATTTTTATGTTAAATGTACATTAACAAGCATGAGCAATGTTAGGGATGTAGGTGACTGGCCGGGGCGCGGCGGGGCCGGGGCCCCTGCTGATTGGGGCCCCAGGCAACGGCATCATTTGCCTACATGGTAGATCCGCGTCTGTTCTCCCCTCTGCTCCCCCTCCCTCCTCTCTGCTCCCGGTGTACTTGCACCAATGGGGGAAAAAGCAGCTACGAGAGCCAGCGAGAGCCTGTAAATAAGTTTTTTTGTTTTTACTGATGGATAATTAGTTATTAGCAGTACTGCATTTTAAATAAAAATAGTACAAATCCGCTTATGAATTGTAAAAGTTAGTCAAACCACAAAAACGATGACAAATAATTTAGGTCCGTTGTAAGCGGATTAGCGCTTTAGCGCTCTCTAGCGGTCTGTGCCCACCTTTGGTGATTAATAACACATATTTATGCCGTGTGACAAACTAAAACCACACATTGAAATTTACTTTACATGGTCTTTAAAAGTTGGAAGTTTGTTTTTAAACAGTTCACCATGATGGAAAATAAGATTTTGGATAATAATCTTAGAATCAGTTTGGGGAAAAAAGAAAGGCAAGAGACCAAAATAAATAAGAGACATTGGCCTCCACTCAACACAGAGAAGATGAGACAATGAGGAAAAAAAGAGAAACTGACAAGAAAAAAGAAGAGGAAAGATTGAAGAAAATGCATATAGGTATCTATGTTCTATGTTCCCACCCTCATCTATGGTCATGAGCTTTGGGTTGTGACCGAAAGAACGAGATCTCGGATACAAGCGGCTGAAATGAGTTTTCTCCGCAGGGTGGCTGGACTCTCCCTTAGAGATAGGGTGAGAAGCTCAGTCATCCGGGAGGGACTCGGAGTAGAGCCGCTGCTTCTCCACATCGAGAGGAGCCAGTTGAGGTGGCTCGGGCATCTGGTTAGGATGCCTCCTGGACGCCTCCCTGGTGAGGTGTTCCGGGCATGTCCCACCGGGAGGAGGCCCAGAGGAAGACCCAGGACACGCTGGAGGGACTATGTTTCTCGGCTGGCCTGGGAACGCCTTGGGATTCCCCCAGAGGAGCTGCTCCAAGTGGCTGGGGAGAGGGAAGTCTGGGCCTCCCTACTTAGGCTGCTACCCCCGCGACCCGACCCCGGATAAGCGGAAGAAAATGGATGGATGGATGGATGGATGAAAGCTATGTGACTTTGTTAATATTCTGTCTTAAAATGCGGTTAGATGTGCTCCCTTTTTTTTTTTGAGCACCTGCCCCTTTAGTGGGCTCTGCACGTCCCTGCTGAAAGCTAACAGCCTCTGAGCCAGCCAGACTCTGGCAATCCTCCTCAGCTAAATGTTATTACATGAGATGGAGATTATTTATGCAACACAGTGGAAGCAGTAAAGCAAAAAAGTAACAAGTGACAGGAACTGGAGGAGTTTAATGTTACGTGCTGCAACATTTAAAACAGAGGAGGACGCTAGTTTGTTAGCTCCGCTTCCACAACCACGAAGCAACGTCACGAAGCAATGTGTTAAAGACGGTACATTTGTGCAAACTCACCTCATGCTGAGTGGTCAAATGCTTCTCTCTGTATGTTAGAAGTATTTCCGCCCTTTATTGTAATCGACGCTTTGCATGTGTTGCAAGTAGACCTGGTTTCGTCTTAGCTTTTTCCTTGACGCCATGTTGATACGGCGCATGTCTGTGATGTCATCACGTAAATGCGTCACCACGACGAGACAGTAGAAGGACTCAGAGAACCGATAAACTGAATCGTTAAGACAAGCATCCTACAATTCCAGAGAATTGAACTCTAAAGAACCGGTTCTTTAAAAGAACCGGTTCTTTAAAAGAACCGGTTCTCGATTCCTATCCCTACATGTGAGCATCCTCTGCGTCAGTCCGAGGAGGGCCCGGGACCTTGTCTCTGTTGATGAAGGACACTGTGGTCCTGTTATCTGGTTTCACCAGGATGTGCTGCCCAGCAATCAGACCTTTACTGAAGAAGTATTTTAATGACAGGAATACGGCCAGCAACTCCAGGAAGTTGATATGTAATCTCGCTTCCTGTTCATTCCAAAGGCCGCGGGCGTTCTGATTTCTACAGATCGCCCTCCATCCTGTTTTAGAGGCGTCCGTCGTGATTACTACACGAGATGACACCTTTCCCAGCGAGACCCCTTCCGTGAAAACGGACAAATCTCTCCAAGGTTCCAGGGCCTTCAGGCACTCTGAATCTATCCTAACCTTTCCTGCTTGATTAGTTAGGGCAGGTTGTGTCTGTCGGTTTAGCCAAACTTGTATGGCCAGCATTTTCAGTAATGCGTGTGGCACACAGGGAATGGCTGCCGCCAAGAGGCAGCCATCTTCTGTGGTTCAGCTCCTATCTCACAGATAGAACATTTATGGTAAGTATGGATACATGCTCCTCACAGATCCATGAAGTTAACTATGGTGTACCCTAACGCCAAAAATACACTACATGCGTTACGGCTCTGCCCCGCTCCGGTCCGACCTCCGCAGCAAATACGCACCCATTATAATCAATGACAGAATTTACACTGGCTCCGCACGGCGGTAGCGAGCTGCGGAGAGCGGACGGCAGTCCGTCAAAATTAGAAATTTTTCTATTTCTGCCGGACGTCGGAGATGTGCCGGAGTCAACTTTTGAAGATTATGTCGCACCAACAGGAAAAGGAACGAGCACAACTTCCGTATTTACAAAATAAAATCACCACGGGCGGACTTAATCCTAGCTCTATACGGATTTATTTGTACAAAAATGCTGTCAAACTATCATTTATGACTACGCCTACAAACGCAATACAATAAATAAATAAATAAAAGTATTTTATTCTGAAATGTAATACATCACTTCCTGTTGCTCAAACCATGTCCTGTCGCTCATTTACGAGAGAAGATCAAGGCAGCAGTCTCTACTGTTGTTCTCCTTCTTCCACCGAATGAATTGTTTTGTTCTGACTTACTTATTTATCACTTGATTTATCGCGCGATCCCGCAAATCCCGCGCATGCGTCTAGGAGCGGCGCATGCAGGCGGACCTGAGCTGAGCGGAGGTAGTGGAAATTGGAGTTTGAGACGCTCAGCTGCGACCTGCGGAGCGGAGCGGACCGCATGTAGTGTATTTTTGGTGTAAGGCTCTATTTTAGGCCCCCTACTTTTTAATTTGTACATGCTGCCGCTTGGTGGAGTCATCAGGAGCCATGGGATAAGTTTCCATAGTTATGCTGATGACACACAGCTATACATCTCATTATCTCATGATGACCCCCGGCCAATCACTGCACTTTTTAATTGCATTACAGACATAAAGTCCTGGATGGCACAGAACTTTCTCCAGCTAAACCAGGACAAAACAGAAGTTTTAATCATTGGACCTGAGGTTCAAAAAGAAAATACAATTCAGAGATTACAATCTCTGTCTTTACAACCTTCTAAAAAAGTAAGAAGCCTGGGAGTTATTTTTGACTCTGAGTTTACTTTTATTCCTCATATTAAACAAATAGTCAAAACAGGATTTTATCATCTAAAAAATATAGCCAGAGTCCGCCCTCTTCTTTCTCTGACCAATACTGAGACTTTGATGCATGCTTTTATTTCTAGTCGTTTAGACTACTGTAATTCACTGCTTTCTGGTCTCCCTAAGAAAAATTTGTCCAGCCTTCAGCTGTTACAAAACTCTGCTGCTCGTGTGCTAACCAAGACCAGAAGGCAGGCTCATATTACACCTGTTTTAAAATCATTGCATTGGCTCCCTGTGCGCCTCAGGATTGATTTTAAGATTCTTTTAGTGGTTTTTAAATGTCTCAATGGTCTCGCACCATCTTATCTTGCAGAGCTGCTATTGCCCTATGAACCCCCGCGGACATTAAGGTCCTCTGGTACTGGACTACTAACAGTTCCAAAAGTCAGAACTCACACTTACGGTGAGGCTTCTTTCCAGTACTATGGCCCCGTCTGTGGAATAGTCTGCCGGAGAACCTGAGGGCTGCAGAGAATGTTGTTGTTTTTAAGAGCAGGCTCAAGACCCATCTTTTTAACTGCATTTCCTGAACTGGTTCATCTCTGTTCACTCTATACATTTTCCATACTACTGTATTTAATTTGATTTATTTATTTATTTATTTTGTGTGTGTCGTTTGCTTTAATTTTGTGAGTTTATTGTTTTATAATTCTGTACAGCACTTTGAGCTGCTTTTAGTATGAAGGGTGCTTTATAAATAAAATTGATTGATTGAAATTGATTGATTGATTGATAAAAGGCGTTGGCAGGTTTGCACAAGGACCCGTTGGTCCAGTTTAAATCTTTCCAAGCAACGGCGAATGGAGGAAACTCGTTCCTTCGAGAGCCATGCTCTGTACTGGACAGTGTCGATCTGTACCCCCAGAAATACGGTAACCCGTGATGGAGTTTTTTCATTCATTCATTCAACCTTTATTTATACAGGCTAGCCTCGTTGAGCCACGGGGACTCATTTACAAGAGGGACCTGTCTCACTCACACCTAGGGTCAATTTAAAGTTACCAATCAGCCTAACATGCATGTTTTTGGACTGTGGGAGGAAACCAGAGTACCCGGAGAAAACCCATACATGCACGGAGAGAACATGCAAACTCCACCCAGAAAGGGAAACTCAGTCCTCCTCGGACTGAGTTGGATCGCTTTTTTGTAGGTTTATGACAAAACCGAGAGACTCCAGGTGAGAGATCACCCTATAGGAGTGTGACTGGGCCTGCATTAGAGCTGTCATAGGGTCGGAAATCCACGGCCCTACCCTACCCGAGCCCTTAGTTTAATTACCCAAGCCCGAGGGAGCCCGCTCATTTCCTAGAAATCACCGCCCGACCCGACCCTACCCGATTAAAAAAAAAAAAAAAAAAAAAAAAAAACACTACGTTTATTTATTAAGCTTTATTAAGCGCTAAAAAAAATAATGGTCGAAAACAGCCTATATTGCACAACCTGGCTTGAATTATAACAGTAACAGTGATAAAGAACAATAAAAAGTATCACAAATATATTTATAAGAACTGCACAAACATGAACAAAATAAAACGCGCATATATCAAGATGGCTTTGTTTGCGCCGGCCGGAGCGGCCGTCAGCTGCGCAGCCTCTTCAGCTGTGAACCTGCCAAATAAATCTGAAATTTCAGGAAGTTCAGGTGCGGCAACTTGTTCCGCCGCAGATGAGAGCAGTGTGCGGACGTGAGCGTGCACCTGACGCACGTCAGCTGGTGAGCGGGGCTGAGTTGCGCAATTTAGTGGCTGCGCTGCGGTTTTCACCATCTAAATTCACTCTATTAATTATTATACCTACATACCTGGTCCACAAGTCGTGGATAATAATTTTGCGCTCCAGCACTTCTGCATGTCTGCGGCGCAGAAACGCCTGCTGCGGAGAGTCTGTGTGTGAGGACTGGCAGTGTTGCTTCAGTTTCTCATTCCAGAGACAAACCAGGTTGATGGTGGGATATTTGTCACCCTCCAGTTCTCTCTGTGCACGGTAAAATGGTTCGAGAAATGTCACTAAAAAGTCCAGCATGTCGGGGGAGACGCTGTCCAGGCGCGCCTGCTCTCCGCGAGCCTCCATCTTCTCACACAGCTCATTGTAAATATCTAGCACGAGTTGCGCAATTTAGTGGCTGCGCTGCGGTTTTCACCATCTAAATTCACTCTATTAATTATTTCCTCATCAGTAAACTTACTGCCTTATATTCTTTACAAGCAGATTAAAACAATTTTATATTGTGTGCATTTTTATTTAGTTTTGTTTGTGCTGTATGATTAAAAAAAACCACATCAAAGCCCGAGCCCGACCCGGCCCGCCAATCAAACGCAAAAATATGGCCCTACCCTACCCGAAGTCGGGTAGGGCTCGGGTAGGGTAGGGCTCGGGCGAAGAAACGACACCTCTAGCCTGCATTCTGCTTTCAGCCAGAATCAGCAGGTCATCCAAGTAATTCATGACCCTGAGTCCTTGATTCCTAAGGGGGGTCAGGGTTGCATCCAAACATTTAGTAAATGTACGAGGAGCAGTCTTTAAACGGAAGGGTAAGGCTTTGAATTCATAAGCGTTCCCTTCAAACGCAAAGCAAAGGAACTTTCTGTGTTTCCTCCACACGCCTATGTGGAAATAGGCATCTTTTAAATCCACTGTACATGCATAGTCTCCTGGTCTCACAGACTGGAGAACTTGCCATAGTGTAAGCATCTTGAACTTAAAGGTTTTAATTCTTTTGCTGAGAGTCCTGAGATCCAGAATCAGTCTCAGGGAATGATCCTTTTTGGGCACCAGTAAGTACTTGCTGTAGTGGCCAGAGCGTAGTTTGCGTCCTGAAACCAAACTAATCACTTCCTTTTGCAGCATCATCAAAACTTCCTCCCTCAGCACGTGTAGGGTTAATCTTAGATTGCAGCACCCCTGTGAAGTGGGGCGGTCTTCTTGTGAACTGCAACTTGAGCCCGTGACATATCATTGTCATGACCCAATCATTTGGTAGACATGCCTTCCAGGCCTGCGCATGCGCGCTGAGCCTGGACGGCATGCTGAATTGCTGCTTGTCGTGTTTTAGCGCTGGAGGGGTGGCCTTTGACCCCTCTCGCGCTTTTTTGAGCAGGCTGGTCGGCCCAACAGAAGATATCGCGAGATCTGACTGTCTCTGGCAGAGCTCGTGTATCTTGCTGTGGTTCATAGTTTGACCACATGGTTTGTGTTTTATAAAAATGGGACTCGAGTCAAGAACTAGGACAGTTTGTGCTTTGGTACTTTTATTTTTGTACATGCCTGAAACAGTGTTTGTTTTGTTTACACATACAGTAGGCGAGTCATGTTTGGTGCACGTACACATGTCACCAGCTCCTCGTAGTACTTTACAAGTAGAGACTGGGCTCAAAATGTTAGGTTCCCGTAACGCATGGGCGGGCAAACCTGTAAAATTATCAGTTCATCCTGGTTCATCAGGCCCAAATCTGAGTTCCGCACGGGGTCACTGAAGAGGCCCTCGGCCGGTACTGGAAAGCCTCACTGTCACCAGCGGGTCTCTTCCGTGGGAGGCCACGCATGTCTTCCTTTGGGGGTGCAAAGCTTTTCCTCGGCAACCCCTCGCGGAGGGCTTCCACCTGTTTGTGTCTTTGTTCCAGCCTGGCCTGGACGCGTTCCAGGGCTCTCCCGAAGAGTCCCGTCGACTCGATCGGGTGCTGGAGGAAGGTGGACCTCTGGTTTTCCGGGAGGTCTGACAATGTTAGCCAAAGATGGCACTGGGCGGCAACTATTTCCGCCATTGCTTTGCCTTGGGAAATGGCTATTGTCCCTATCATGCGGATTACGAGGTCAGAAGCAAGGCGGGCCTCCTCCATGGCCTCCGTTGCGGCCTGCTCGTTTTTTGTTACCTGGATATCCTGCAGTTTTCCTGCCAGGTACGCCTGCACCATGGTTGATGCATTCATTGCGCGAGGCCCTGAGTCCCGTAGCACTTCTTAAGTTGTTTCTCTGAAGTATGGCAGGCCCTGCTGGGTAGCGTTGGTTTCGTCCCCATGACCGCTGCATTCCAGGTCCACGTTCTCGAGCTCCGGTTCGAGAGCGAGCAGCTTTGTGCGACGTGCGACCTTTAGCGCCGCGGCCTTAGCCATGGATTTAGCCAACGCGTCCGAGCGGCGTTTCCTCACTACCGCTGACATTCGACTGCAGTGGGAGCAGGAGTCGCGGAATTCCAGCGCTTTTCTCGCATGCAAAATCCCTAGGCAGACAGGACAGGTCTCGTCGGTGTCCGTTGCCGAGAGGTAGTAGCCGCATCCGCTGGGGCATGGGCGCGAGCGAGGGCTCGTCGTCCTGTCGGTTTTCTTCTTCTTTGTCCTCCGTTTTCCCTTCTCGGGAGCCATGTCCGGAGACGAGAAGTGTCGATGTTGTTCCTAGTTTCCTTTTGTTCAAAGCCGTCCTCTCTGTCGTCTTGCTTTTGCTGGTTAGCCTGCTAAAGCAGGGGGTTGTGACGCAGTTAGCGCAGTCGAGCGAAGCAGCTGCGGAAAGAGAAGAAAACTTCGAGGTAAGTAGAAAAGCGCTGGACTAGCTTTCGCCAGCCCAGTACTACGCAGGAAAATTTCTCTGTACGCTCAGTGTAGGGAGCAAGCTCACCTCAATCGAGTGATGCGACAACAGAGAAGTCCCACGAAGTTCAGGTGTTAAGCGAGGTGAAGGGCAAAAAAGAGAAAGATGGATGGGCGTCAGCAGCTTAAATACCCAGAGGGAGGGGCCTCTGGCGCAACGCTGACGCCCCTGCCGTAAAGGCGTGAATGTATTCCTTCAGGTAATCGCGCGGGGGTGCAATTCCCATAGCATATGTTGCACCGAGAGACCATGACTGAAAGGGAACCCCCCTTACTTGGTCTACTTTTTTAGTGCTCCGTTTGTGCAGGTTTGTGCTGCTTTGCCTTTGAAGATATTAATGAAAGTTTAAAGGTCAAAAGGTCAACCAGACCCCCCACTTTTATAAAATCAAACAAAATTAGTGTCAAACGTTTGTGCTCCGTTTTTGCTGGTTTGTGCATCAAAATTTTTCATTTGTGCTGCTTTGGCATTGAAGATATCAAATAAAATTTAAACTTTTTGATGTCAAGCGTGCTGGTTTTGCTTTGAACATATTACTGAAACCTTAAAGCAGAGAAGCTTCACTTATTCCATTATAACCAACTCATGATCACAATTGTTTACAAATGACTTTTATTTGTCTTGATTGTTTGGCTTTACAATAGCCTATATGCCACGGACTTCCGTTCCAGCACTTCCGCATTCATTACCCGTACGGCGCACTTCCGGTTTGTGGACAACACTTTATTAGCCATGGCGCTTTTCACGAGATCACTGCAGGACTTGCCGACAATCACTGTGAATGATGTGTACAGAATAATTCATACCTTCTCTAAAGTGCCCACATCTAAGAAGGACAAAGGATTAAACTTTATGTGTCCAACTACATAAATAACTATGAAGGTAAGTCGGTATTTGTTTTCAGTTCACCAAACTGCAGGCTAACACAGCTAACATACCGGTACAGTGGTTAGCCTGGGGCGGCCGTGGCGTAGTGGTAAGGGCAGTCGTCTCCCGATCGGAAAGTTGGCGGTTCGACTCCCGGGACCCGCACCATGTGTCGTTGTGTCCTTGGGCAAGACACTTAACCCTGAGTTGCTCCCGGTAGGACTGGAAAGCACCTTGCATGGTAGTCTGCCGCCACCGGTTTATGAATGTGTGTAGCATTCAATATATGTGTAGCACTTTGAGATTTTCAGTAATGAAAAGTGCGTTATAAATTGAATTAATTATTATTATTATTATTAACCTTGCTAATTTGTTGAGTAAACGTGTGTTGTCTGTACAATGTTTCTGATTAACACAAATGTTAGTTTCAAACAAGGAGGCAGGAGATTTAGAGCAGATTTAGAAACAACAGTTATTTTACTCTGATGCATGCTCAATAATCCAGGTAGAAAAATCCAAAAAAGCTAAGTCTGGTCCTCTGGACATTCAAAAAACAAAACAAAGCAAAAAAAACTGTAGAAACGTTTCGTCTTTCGTCCGAAAGACTTCCTCAGTCTGAGAAGCTGTGTTCAGCTCAGTCTTATAAATAGCACCCTCCCACAGTGGATCAACCAGTTGGCTGATGACAGCCGAAACCAGCTGCTCACATGATCAAGGAGGACCATCAGCCTGATGATGGATTGTTAACACCCTGATGGTTGTTTGCTATTCACAGAGGGTTGAGTGATACTAGCAATAACAGCATTGTAAGTGGGGGACAGTTGAACCCGGAGGCCTCCAAAAGTTATTTTAATTCAAGTTTGTGTACAAAACTTGAGCAGAAGTCAAACCTATTTAATATCGGACAATATAAACTCTTTATATTCAACAGATGTCTGCTATATGGTTTTATGAACATCACTGTTTGTAGCAGCCTTAATAAGAGATGTTTTCTTTCACTGTACAGGACACCGCAGGTGGTGATGATGAGGAGGGAGCCAGCTGGTCCAGCCTGGATGTTTGTGAGCTGAGATCGGATCCAAACACCAAACAAGTTGTTCCACTGATGCACTAAGGACGAAGGACAGGTGATCCATGTGGAAACCCTCTGTGTGGATGGTTGAACAGAAGAGCTGCTTCATCAGTTACCTTTGTCTGACTGATTACATGTTTTTAAATCTCCAAGAGCAGTCAAGGAAGCTGTGACTTAGTCAGAAGATGTAATACTATAATTTAAACAGTGTTTAAATCTTGTGCCTCATTTAGCTTGACTCATACGTTTTCTACAGGATAACATCATCGTCAAATTAGTTTTTAATAAAATTGTTAAAATAAAAAACTGGACTCTGAGCCTGTCTTAAACCAAAATACACATTATTTTGGGTGATAATACAGCAATAAGAAGGCAAAGTCAGAATTTGTTGAACATTTTATTTTCTTACAAGCAGTAAGTAGTGTAACTGTAGTGTCAGGGTAGTCCTTGAAGTCTGCAGGTAGATTTTTATGTATCTGCTCTTCAGGTATCAGGTCCTAATTGAGCCGAGTACTGTCAATAAAAAGTTGCTGTGATGATCCGGCTGACCATGGACTGATGGACACCGTACCGGTCAGCAAGTTCCCGTTGCTTTGATCCAAGGTCATTTAAGAACAGGAAGAACTCATCAACGGGCTGTAGGGTATGGGTTGAGGGGGTGGAGTGGATAAATAATCAATAAATAACACTGAACAACTGGTAATAACTAATAATTCAATCTCAATGTCACTACTTGTGCAATAACCTGTCACACAACCTGTGTAATGTTGATTATGTGCATACATATATATGTGTATATATTTATATATATATATATATATATATATATATATATATATATATATATATATAAAACTGTATGTGCATGTTAGCTTATATTACTAGCTTGAAATACTTGCAGTAGTTCATTCAAATTCATCCTGCTGCGTCGTTATATCCAACCATGTTTACTATCTCTCTTCAGGACTTTGTGAATATTATAATTACTTTTTCACTTTGCATGCTTTTAGTATAGTTTGTTCTTTGATTTTTAGCAAGTCAAATCTGTTCTTCTCATCCTGAGCACTTCATTGTACTGGTACTGTTAACTCTGTGTTAACCTGTATATGACAAATAAACACAACTTGAACTTGATGGGAGTTCTTCTCAGTTCTTGGTGAAAACTGACCATGGATGGCAGAACAGCTCAGTGATGGGCCAGAAACACATCAGGAGGTCAGATGATGCAAACCTGAAAAAAACAACAACAACAAAAACAATAAGTGTTCATATTTACCTACATAACGTAAAAAACCAAACAGAGAACTCTTTATGAGAGTTATGCTTTAAAATAAATTAATTACATCTCAGGGAATTAAATGTTTCAATGAAGTGAAACAGTTCTGGTTTCATATTAATTACCATCTTTTTTGGTGTATAGGTCGCACCTTTTTAGGTTTTTTCAAGGCCTGCGACCTATACACCAGTGCGACCTATTTATGGATTTTTCCCCATATTTTTAGACCAATTTTTGGCTGAGTTATGACCCTTTTTCACTTTGGCAGAAAATGGTGCAGTACCACTTTCGGCCGCTAGGGGCACAGTGCAGTACCACTTCCAGAGGAGTACACCGACCCAAGAAGAAGAAGTAGACCGTTTCCAGCTCATGTGCCCGAAAAAAAGCTCCTCTGCTCGGACTGATTCTGTCGGCCTCCTGGGCTGGATGTAGCTTATGTTAGCTCTGTTTGTTTGCTGTTTGTCAGCAAGATAAGTCAAGAACCACTCAGCGGATTTTTCTGAAACTTACAGAATGGAGTGGAATCACAGTGTGGACGTTTACAAGTGAGTACCTTTATTAGATGTTTGAGATAAAAAATTTAAAAAAAAAAGATCTTTTTGTAGCATTTAGCTTCTAGTGTTAGCTTCTGTATTTGTTATAAATAGCTTCGAAACCACTCGGTGTATATTTATTTCTGCTTACAGAGTAATTATAACACTCCAATGTACTTAACTATGTCCTGGATGAATCATTTGAGATGAGATTCAATTTTCTTATTCGTGTTAGAGACGGACTGGTCTCGTGTTAGCCTTCGTTTTATATCTGTGTACTTCTGTTTACGTCATAAATAGCTTCAAAACCACTCGGTGTATATTTTTTCTGCTTACAAAGTGCAATTATAGGAGCTTTAATGTACGTTACTATGGTCTCGAGAAAACATTTGACCTAAAATTCAAATTTTTATTCGTGTTCTGAGAGACGGACTCCTCTCGTGTTTAGCTTTGTTAGCTTCTGGTTTTACTTCTGTTTGCTTATAAATAGAATAGAATAGAATAGAATATATCTTTATTGGCATATTTGCACCAAGGTACAAAGTGTTGCAAATGGCGCACGCACCATCCTAAGAGGGACGTACGCACGGAAGCCGCAGCAGTATAAATCCGCGCCGCCAACAATCAGATATGGAAAAAGGAACATACAGTCGGGTAATCATGGTATTCAAAAAAGAATCTATCACATTTTGTCTTAGGACACTCTATGATAAAGTCCAAAAAACTCTACCAGCTTTAGCACGAATAAAGACAAGACATGTTGCATGTGATGACGACAAGCAGGGAGATTTAGTCCGTGAGTAATCATTTCAGATAAGCACAGTCTTGCAGATGGCTCAGCTCGGCTCCATCCGAACGCACACACAGAGATCTCTGGGGGGAGGGGGGGGGGCAGCGAGTTCTCAACAGCTTTCGACTCCAGGAGAAGTTTTGCAGACAGCCTTCTTTTCAAGGTCGCTCAGAGTCCCGATTAGATTAGTCGCTTTATTTATTTTCAGGTCAGGCCACAGTGTACTTTTGACTGTAGCCTTGAAGTCCAGGTGCTGTTCAGGTCCAAATCGCCGAATCATGTGAGGTTCCGAGCTACAAATCCCCATCTCTTCCCTGATTGAGCCCGGACAGCTGTAAACGAGTCCCAAAACGCACCGCAGGTCCGTAGCTGTCCACCGTTGCTCCCATCGTGCAGTTCAGCTCGTACAACAGCTGGGACGTTGAGGTCATAGCTCGGATCAAAGAATCTTGCTGGGTAGGAAGTCTCGCCAGCGCGTTGATCGCCGCGGTAGCCTTCCTCAGCTTCCAGTAGCAGAAACCTCAGCCAACGCCAAAAAACAGAGTAGCTGCCACCAATATCCAAATAATCCAAAAATATTCCACGTCTTCGACAGAAAGAACGATCAGACACATTAGCTTCCACTCGCTCCACGAGTCCATAATGTATTCCACCGCATGCGTGTCGAAGGGGCAAGCCGCTTCTCCTGGCCCGGTGCGTTTCGTGGAAAAAAAATTATCAATGGAGAAAACAGCCCATGTAACCAAATCCATTTCAAATTGGTTCGAGTGAGCGCTGAAGAGTTACAGACGAGACAAAATGCAAAAGCAGGGAGGAGGAAAAACTTAGGGAGGAGAAGAGCAAAAAGAGATGCGACCTGCTTTGCCGAGAGCCGGAAGAGATAATACATAGAGATAAATAGCTTTAAAACCACTCGGTGTATATTTATTTCTGCTTACAGAGTACCCAAGTAAAAGAAGAATGTTCTGAGAACGTTATTTTTAGGTTACGGGAACGTTCCCTCCTAACGTTCTGAGAACGTTAGGGTGTGGAGTTTTCTCGTGGTTCTCAGAACGTTAGGTGAGAACGTTCTGCTAGAACTTTCCTAGAACATTCCATAAATTTTATTATTATTATTATTATATGGATTCATACATTTAGTGCAAATTATGAACAATCAAAATAGATTCAGTTATTTATTCGTCTACTGAACAATGTTTTTAACCTCCCAGAGAGAACAATTGCAAACAAACAAAAGTACACTTGTGTTATAAGAAAGAAAACTCAAATGTTTATTTTTTCCAAACCAAAAATGTGAACTATTCCAAACTACATTGTCCCTTTCTTTAAACTTAAAAGTCCAGCTTGAACATAAATCAAATTAAATATGTGTTTTGCCATGATTTCTAGCTTTCAAATACAAGTACCTGTACAATACTGTCATTGTAATGAGAAATTTAAGTTGGCTAAATAAATCTCCATTGCACAAATGAAACCTTTCAAGTTTTATTAAAAATGTCCACAATTCTTAAATCAAATCTAACAAAAGAAGCTGAATAATAAATTTGTGACCCATCACATCAAATAGGTTTATTTTTCAAAGTGGTTTGCGTAAATTTAGATAGTAAATAAGATGAATGAATAACTTATCAAATGGTTTAAATTAAATATCTGAAATAAAATCTTCACACCAAATATCAAACCATTTTCCTGATTATTAAGACAATACGATGAATTTGTCAGGATGATCTAAGGTTTAAATTAAATATCTGAAATAAAATCTTCACACCAAATATCAAACCATTTTCCTGATTATTAAGACAATACGATGAATTTGTCAGGATGATCTAAGTAAGAAAATGTATTTCTAAAAGTCAGTAATATATACCGTATTTTCCGGTGTATAGGTCGCACCTTTTTATGGTTTTTTCAAGGTCTGCGACCTATACACAGGTGCGACCTATATATGGCTTGTTATCACTTTCGGCGAAACAAATTTTTAAATCCAGCTCATTTCACAATTACGTTCATTTATTAAGGAAAAGTTCAGCTCAGACATATTTGCTATAATTTTTATCAAACAAATAATTGTTTTTAAGTGTTAATCTTCTTAAAAGCCTTGCTGTGCGCTCCTGTGGCAGACATTTGCAGCAGAGCTAAACGTAGGTGCGACCTATACACCAGTGCGACCTATCTAGGGATTTTTCCAATCTATTGGTGATAATTGGACAATGCGACCTATACACAGGTGCGACCTATACACCAGAAAATACTGTATGTTTGCTTGTAGGTCATTTTGACCAAATTTGACTTTAACCCCTGTTTGATGATGTGATGGGTCACATATTCAGTATGAAGTTCTAGTAAAACTAACCCTCTTTCAAAAACAAGGGGTGAGTAATCTGGTGATCCGACATAAATACATTCAGATAATCCTCCTTTTTAAAACATGGAGCGTGAAATCTGGTGATCTAACAAAATACTTTCAGCTAATCCTCCTTTTAAAACATGGAGCGAGAAATCTGGTGATCCAACATGTGTTCACATATAAACAACTTCAGTGTTGTTTCAGAAACAGTTCTCAACCATCATTAGCAAAGCAGATCCATCATAAACATTTCTCAACCATCAGGAGCAATTGATATCCATCAGAAACAGTTTTCAACTATCATTATCAACTCACATCATCAGGAGCAATTGACATCCATCAGAAACATGTTGCAACCATCATGTATAAAAACCAGTGCCTTAGTGTACAGTCCAGGAACTTTAAAAAGCTAGAAGCAGCACAAAAACAGCATAGAAAAGAAAATTCCCTTACTTTGATTGAAGTGGAGGTAGACAGGCTTATTAGGTGGTTCTCATGTTCAAACATGGATCAGATGGAACTGCTTAGCCATTGAGCAATGATTCAACCATGAATGATGGGTACATGGGAGTCCAGATGTGAGTTCAGGTAGGTGTGTGGTCTTGATGAGAGCAGGTCTGTCCATCAAGTCAGGTGTGTTTTCCTGTTTTGGCAGCAGTCATTGATGTGGATACATGACAGGGTTAGGCACAAGGTGTTGATGTACAGGTGATGATGGAGAGGAGCTGCAGGAGGTAGTAGGATGGTGAGGAGAGAGCAGAGGACACAGGTCTGCCCATGAGGTCAGGTGCAACAGGTTTTGTCTGTTGAAAGAGACACAAACATGAACATGTGAAGTTAAAGCAGGGTCATGACCTGCAATAAAAACAGAAAACACAGACAGAAAACAAGTTCAACTCACTGTTAGGCACAAGGTGTTGACGCACACGTGATGATGGAGAGGAGCTGCAGGAGGTAGTAGGATGGTGAGGAGAGAGCAGAGGACACAGGTCTGCCCATGACGTCAAGTGCAACAGGTTTTGTCTGTTGAAAGAGACACAAACATGAACATGTGAAGTTAAAGCAGGGTCATGACCTGCAATAAAAACAGAAAACACAGACAGAAAACAAGTTCAACTCACCGTTAGGCACAAGGTGTTGACGCACACGTGATGATGGAGAGGAGCTGCAGGAGGTAGTAGGATGGTGAGGAGAGAGCAGAGGACACAGGTGAAGGAAACATGAGGGAGACCATATATTGTGTCTTTAAACACATATAGTGCCACCCAGATGTAACTAAAGGATTTTAACAGGGGTCAGTATTAAGCTGACCTCTTTATCCTTAATTAATTTACTTATTCAGATTGAATAGTAATTTCACGGATTCTTTTCTTTTTCAGTTTACCCAATATTTCTGTGATCTTTATGATGGATAAATAAACAAAGCCATTAAGTGACAGAGACGTTAACCTAGTTGGTATGCCAGGCGACACTACCATTTATTTAAAATAAATCAACTAAATTAACACCATTACACTTGATTGACATGATTTCACTTTCTTTCAATTTAATACGTCAGCACACTTAAATTTAACACAACAGACTTCAATATTGGATGTTAAACATATTTAGTCTGAGGGCTCCTTAGCTTAAATAGTTTCCAGCTTAGATTGAGAGAAAAAGATAGGAGGAAGATGGTTTAAAGGAAATTATCTTGAGCATGTTACCAAAGTGACACTTCTCATCAGATTTCTGCTAAAATCCAGGTACGTTTGTAAACAGCTCTTTACCTTCCGACGACGAGTCTGATAAAGAGATGGCACCAGCCTGTAAGATGCACAGTCCTTCAGGCCCAGTTCGTCTGAACTGGTCATTCGTTTACGTTTCCAACGTCTCCTGGGTTCCGCTTGGTCATCAGAAAATATGTCAGCTCCTGGCCTCTGACTTCAAGATAAGCTTATTCCAGGAAGGAATAAACAAAGTTTTGAGCTTACGCTCGTTCGAAGTGGATTCATAACAGCATGTTATACAATCCTTAGCTGAATGACTGTCCTTGGCGGGTGACAGGCATTCATTCAGCTCTTTGGGACGTCTTCATGTCTTTGAAGCTCCCAGAAACTCTCCCGTTCCAGCAACAGCTTAGAACTTAAAAAGGAACAGAGAGGAGAGAAACTTGTCTCTTTTTCATTGGTCCACTTGTTATCACTATTCAAGGTGAAATTCAGCGCAGAGAAGGAAATTGTTTAGGAAAAGTATCTGAGTGAGAGACTTTCAGACGCTAGATGAGAGTTTTAGCTGAAACTCGACAAAAACAATTTCAGTGTAAGTCAGTTTGACATTTTAGCTGAACTTTGACACCTTTTCACTTGCAGAAATGACACATTGATGTTTCACATTTAAAGAATAACAGCATATAACATATATCATGAAAATGACAAAAGTTATTCTTTTGATCACATCAGCCTAAAATCAAAGATAGAAATAGTCTCTTTTGGTGACTATATTCTCAGATTACAACTAATGGAATGATTTTGTGGTAAATGTCTTGCTTTACTGAGAGGTCAGTAAAGGTCATCTCTGGAACAGTTCAAAAGTACACAGGTGTATCAAAGTGGACATGGTCATGTCCATTACATCTCCCCCCTTTTGGAAGTCATCGCCAGTCCTTGGGGATGAGGTCCAACACGAAAGGAAACCTTGAACTGTCTCTGATCTTGAAGTAATCCAGCAAGTGGAAAAGAAAAATCAAAAATTATAATCCCATAAAGTTTTTGGAAATTCCATACTGTTCGGAGGTAATCCCATAGCGAAAAGCTTTTACTCCCTTGGAAAACTGAGTCTGTTAACTCTTGGAAAACAAAGTCTGTGATCCTTTGGGAAACAAAGTCTTATAATCCACAGCGGTAATTCCACAGCAGTAATTCCACAACGGTTAGTTTTGTTGATTGATCAGCAACAATTGTTTTCATAATCAGCATGTAGAGGGGATCCCTCGATTGACGCAGAGGAGGCGACCCTTGGATGGAGGTTGAAGACCAAGCGTTGGAGCTGCAGGTCCCCACATCGAAGGTTGTTGGCTGGTTGGTTTCCAGTCAGTGCCACTCTGGTTCTATGTGTCATGCAATTATGTGGTTTTTAGGTGGGCTTATGATTGGGATTTTACATTAGGCCCTACCTATATGCACCTGGTATGTAAGCTATCATGGTTTAGATCAGCTACAATTACCAATTAAGGGGTGGATCAATTCTGTAAAATTAGATATAGGGATTTGTACCTATAAAATTTTGGAGGGCTTCTGTAACGAAGGCCTCTAATTCCAAACTATTCCTCCATTCATTACTTAGTTTAGGTTAAACTAAAATAAAAATGAAATATAGTTTGATCTAAATGTCTGTTGTCTTTTAGACGAACGACGTAGGATTTGGTATTCCTAATAAATTTTGAAGTCTATGGCGAGACTCATCAAAATGAATAGACAATCTAGAATAGAAACGATCGAATCGGTTCAATTTAGAAATTGTGAGACCAGTGTAGTTTATGGTACCTTGAGTAGCTTTAAACTACATTGACTCTTCGACGATTGAGATTTAACAAAACGAACTGTATGTTGGCATAGTTAAATCCATATCATTCATTAACCAATGTTAATACAAAACCTTTTTGGCTGGGAGTGTTCAGAACCAAAACAATATCTTAACTAATGAAAACAGTAATGACTAAACAACAAGGAAACAACGTTTTACTGCTTCGACACACTCTTGTCGTCAGATTCCAAAATGCAACACACAAGAAAAACGGGTCTCAACTTTATGACCGAGGTCAATTTAAATCTCGTGGATTTAAACGGTTGTTAAGGTTAGTTTTTTATTGTGGGTTTTAGACTTAGCGTTTCTAAGTTCAAGTTGGACAATGCGACTTATAGGGTGGGAAAGTACGGTAGTTTAAACCTGATTAGTTTATTTACTAACTTGTGTTTGTACGACCTTATTATCCCATGAAGTCGGTGTGTTTGTGAGATCTTTGTCTTTTGTGGAGTCATTGAACGCCTTGTAAGGTTTGATCTGATTTCGATGTACCCATTTAGCAATTGGCTCTTTGCGGCCTTTGCTGATTTTGATTTCGTAGACGACTGAGGACACTTTGTCTGTTATCAGATGAGGTCCAGTCCACCTGGGCATTAGTTTGCGGGCGAGAGTTCCGGTCTCGGACCCTCCTTTCCCGGTTGCTGGGGCGAACGTATAGTACCAGACTCTGTCTCCCACTTGGAGTTCATTATGAGAGGCCTTCTGGTCGTAGTACGCCTTACGTCCTTCAGCAGATTTTTCCAGGTTTTTCTGGGCGAAAGCAAAAGTGTTTCTGAGGTGTACATTCAAATCTTTCATGTATTGTTGTGTGGTGTAGGCTGTCGCCATGGCGGCGTCGCCTGGTTGGTACAACAGGTGTAGAGGGAGAGTCATTTGTCGACCGGTCATCATCTCGAAGGGAGAGATGCCAGTTGATGTGTGTGGAGTGGCTCTTATGGCCATGAGGACCAGAGGGAGTTTCACGTCCCAGTCCTTGTGGTTTGCAGCCACGTATTTCTTCAAAATACTCACCACAGTTCTGTTTGCTCTCTCGACTTGGCCTGAAGCCTGTGGGTGGTAGCCGACATGAAAGTTGGCCTTGACGCCTAGCGTCTTCCACAGTTCTTTCATCACTTCACCTGTGAAGTGTGTACCTTGGTCTGAGTTCACCCGAAGGGGAAGTCCAAACCTTGAGAATATATGATTCATTAACAACATAGCAGTGGTTTGTGCTGTGTCGTTAGGAGCTGGTAGGCATTCTACCCATTTGGTGAATGCACAGGTTACCGTGAGAAAATATTTATTTCCTCTAGAGCTCTTAGTGAGTGGTCCAACCCAGTCGATCTGGAGGTCAGACCATGGGAATGCAATGCCTCTGCTTTGCAGTGGTGCTCTGTGAAGTGGTCTGGTTGGCTGAAACTGGCCACAGACCACGCACCCTTCAATGTAGTCCTTGACATCCTTTTTCATTCCAGGCCAATAGGCAATTTGTTTTAATGCCGTCAGCGTGGCTTTATCTCCTTTGTGTCCTGCGGACGGGAGATCATGGGCATGAACTAACATCACCCCCCTTTGTTCATGGGGAACCACGAACACAGGTGAGGACGTTGGTCCATGAGCGAAAGTTAGGATGCCTTTGATTAGTTTTAGCTGTTTGCGCAGCTGATAAAGGACTTTAAGGTCTGGATCGGAATCCAGTTCGTCTTTAGACGGAGTGTTTTTCTCCGGATCAGTCAGGTACAGTATCATGGAGTTGATAGCAGGATCCGACTTCTGTAGTTGGATGATGTCTGGGTCAGTCAGTGCGGGTCGTACAGAGACTGCGTTGTCAGCAGGTCTGGCTGCGGCCTGTGCACGTGTGACTGCCATTACCCTGACTGTAGGTTGTATTGACAGAGTCTTGATTAACCAGGAGGGGTCGAAGGACCATAGAGGACCTTCGTCGGCACCTTCTTTGGCTAAGGAATCTGCAATGTCATTGTAGTACTTGTCATCGCCTGGGACTCTAGAATGTCCTGGAACTTTCTTCCAGTAGATCTGTAAGTCGTGAGATGTCACCAAGTGATCACACGCTATGAAAAGCTCTTTGTGTTTGACCACTTTTCTGTCGCTTGTTAGGAAACCGTTCTGTTTCCACACAGCGAGGTGACAAGCGAAACTCAAACGAGCATAGTTAGAGTCAGTGCAGATGACTAGCGTCTTGATGGAGCGTTCTACTACCATCTGGAGAGCTATTAGGATTCCTGCAATCTCAGCGTACTGAGAAGTCTGAGATCCTAATTTGTAGCTGAAAGTTATCTGCTCTTGGTCTTGGAGGAGGACCCCTCCAACACCTGCTCTGCAGATTTTGTCGCGGAGGAATGAAGATCCATCCACGTACAATGTTGTCATATCTTTGCAGATATTGTCATCAAAGAAGTGGTGATTTGGGTCTACAGTTACTGGGGGTTTTACCTCAACCGGCGGCTGGGTGGCTGGTACATCTTGTGTACACTTCTGGCAGATTGCCAAGTCCGTCCCCAGATGAGACTTCTTGTTTTGACCATAACGTATGTCTAGGTTAAAACTTTGAAGCGCCATGAGCCACGTTGCAACACGTGAGTTTGTCACCACACCATCTCTGATGCGTTCACTGTTAAGAAAAGTCACTGGCTGGTGTTGTGTTTCCACAATGATTTTCTGTCCACCAATGTAGCTGGAGAAATGTTTAACTGCCCACACTGTGGTCAGTAAAGCTTTCTCACAGTCTGAGAATCTCAACTCGGGGCCTGCCATCGTTTTGCTGGCGTAGGCTACTACACGTTTGTCTCTGTCGTGTATCTGGTACAGACCTGCACTTATGCAATGAGCTGAGAAGCCCACTTCCAAGTAAAACTCTTTGTTGTAGTCTGGGTAGACTAAACAAGGGGCTGACTTGATCCTGTTTATAAGAGCGTCCATTGCCTGTTGCTGTTTGTCAGTCCAAACAAATGGTACGTCTTTTTTAAGGAGTTCAGTCAGTGGTTTCGCAAGGTCCGCATAGTTTTCGATGAATTGGTTC
>JBBPBX010032420.1:6703-33898 GCA_038048925.1 Garcialebias charrua | reverse complement strand
ATATACACGTATATATACATATATACATATAAATATACATATAAGAAGTCTGTTGGAGTCAGTCTCCCCACCATCACAGACATTTACACCTCCAGATGCAGGAAAAGAGCCACCTGCATCATGAAAGACCTCACTCACCCAGCACACTCACTCTTTGCCCCACTCCCCTCAGGACGGAGGTTGAGGAGCATCAAATGTAGAACCACTAGACTGAGGAACAGCTTCTACCCTGAGGCTGTTAGACTCATGAATAAATAAATAATAAGAATAAACACTGCAAAATATCACATCATGCTGATGCTGATCTGTTTTCTTGTTGCTGTGTTCATCTGTGACCATCTGCTCATACAGACTCATGTTCGTGCTGCTGTTTATAATGATGTTTTTCCACTACATTAGGGCTTAGTGTATTACTAGTTGATGTTTCTCTTAGTTAATTCTAGATGTTATTACTGTTTTTCTCTTGCATTTGTTGTTGGATGTAACTGGGACCCCGTGTGCATATTCTCGTTTTCATCACATGTACCACATGCGGTGCAAATGACAATAAAGACTCTCTGACTCTGATATATATATTGTTACATTCCCTATGCATATAATTTATTTTAGTCAGGACACAATATTGTTTAGAGGTTTTGAGCAGAGGCATGAGCTGTTTAGAGGCTATAGGAGCCTAATTGACTACAGCTGGTGCTCATTAACCTGCTGCAGGTGGAGGTAATTGCTCCTTCTCTATATTGGGTCCAAGCCACACAGCAGAGAGAGCTGAAGCAAGCAGAGGAGATCCATGCTGCAAGAGGAGCTGAGGTCCCAGCAGCCCCAGAACCAGATGCAGATGAAGGAGCAGCTGATTCCAGCAGCTGCAGCAGTCTGGGATGAAGGAGCATCAGGCCTGATGAAGAAACAGCAGACCTGATGCAGGAGAAGCTGAACAGAGGTCTGCAGCAGCAGCAACAGTGAGTGAGGAGCCGTATGAAGCCACATGAGGAGGCTGTTTGATGAGCCGCTTAAAGAAGCCGACGCTGTGAGATGAAGCTGATGTTGTGAGATGAAGCTGATGTTGTGAGACGAAGCCGATGTTGTGAGACGAAGCCGATGTTGAGAGACGAAGCTGATGTTGAGAGACGAAGCTGATGTTGAGAGACGAAGCCGATGTTGAGAGGCGAAGCCGATGTTGAGAGACGAAGCCGATGTTGAGAGACGAAGCCGATGTTGAGAGACGAAGCCGATGTTGAGAGACGAAGCCGATGTTGAGAGACGAAGCCGATGTTGAGAGACGAAGCCGATGTTGAGAGACGAAGCCGATGTTGAGAGACGAAGCCGATGTTGAGAGACGAAGCCGATGTTGAGAGACGAAGCCGATGTTGTAAACCTTGAGATGAAGCCGATGTGAGATGAAGTCGTGAGACCTGCTGTCGTGCTATGAGAAGCTGGAGCTGATGACCTGCTGTAGTGTTGCAAGAAGAGGAAGCTGATGACCTACTGTCGTGTTGTGGGAGACTGGAGTGAGACATGCTGTCGTGAGAACCTGGGTGCTGAGGACCGGAGCTATGAGTGACTTGCTGGACTTGAAGTTTTTTTTCTTATTAATAGTCCAGAAGCTGGATCGGAGAGGTCCAACATTTTCTTTAGAACTTTCTTTTTTTAGGACATGGAGAGCCTAAAATAAACACTTTATTTTTACCATCTTCTCTATGTCTCGTGTCACTGTATGGTACGTGTCTATGGGCCGTAACATATTATGGGGCCTCGTCCGGGATTTGAATTAGACAGGAGCTAATTTTTTTTTTTTTTTTTTCATCATTTTTGGTGAAAATAATAATGGGGGCTCGTTGAACCTGAAGAGTGAGTTGTTTGGAATGTCCGAAGAAATTTTTTTGAAGATATTTTTTTGAAGGTTTTTGTGGAATTTTGGACTTTGGTACTATTAGCTGGGAAAGTTTTTGTGTAGGTTGTAGAGAGTGTGCAGGTTTTATAGATGGATTATCAGGAGCGTTTGAGGAAGCTTAACGCTGAGCTCGACAGGAGAGCTGCGTATGATAGACGGGTGATCTTGGAGCAGTTGAGGGAGAATAGACTAATTCTTGAGCGGGAGCAAGCTGCTTTAAGAGAAGAACAAATTCAACGTCAACTTGAACATCAAGCTTTTTTGAAAGAACAAGAGCTTAGACATCAGAGTATTCAAGCTGCTAAAAGGGAACTTCAAATTGCACAACTAAAACATCAAGCCACTCTGGTTAAGAAGAAAGGTATTTTAAAGCAGGATGAATTTGATGACATTGATCTGAGTGACTGTTTTTTGTTTTTTCTCTGAACCAGAAGACGTCCCAGTGAGCAATGTAGCAGAGGAGCCGAGCCTGACTGTCCAAACTGCTCCTCTGTGTACCCTTTCAACTAATTCACAGGAGGTTGTGAGTGATGTTGGCTGTTGTGGAGCCTTTGGCTGGATCAGCAGCAAGGAGTGGATGTTTGCTGTCTGTGGGAGATGATCTGTTGGAACCGTTTGTTGAACATGTTAACCATGTTTGTGTGTTTGTTGACTCTCGATGCTTTGTCTGCAGGGTGCCTGATGACAGAGCTGGTGCAGCCGACATGGTATTACTGTCAAGTGATGGATGTGGTGACACGGAGGTGAATGGTTTCCCTCTGGTTGTCATGATTGCAATACACCCTGATCTTCAGACTAGCATCATGGATCAGAGTGTTGGTGAGAGTGCTGCTAAACGGAGGCCTTGTGATGTGAGACCTGATAAGAGTCAGAGAGAGAGAGTCAGAGAGTCTTTATTGTCATTTGCACCGCATGTGGTACATGAGATGAAAACGAGATTATGTACACGAGGTCCCAGTTACATCCAACAACAAATGAAAGAGAAAAACAGTAATAACATCGAGAACTAACTAAGAAAAACATCAACTAGTAATACACTAAGCCTAATATAGTGGGAATAAACAGCAGCACGAACATGAGTTTGTATGAGCAGATGGTCACAGATGGTCACAGATGAACACAGCAACAAGAAAACATATCAGCATCAGCATGATGTGATATTTTGCAGTGTTTATTTTAATTTTATTTTTATTTATTCATGAGTCTAACAGCCTCAGGGTAGAAGCTGTTCCTCAGTCTAGTGGTTCTACACTTGATGCTCCTCAACCTCCGTCCTGAGGGGAGTGGGGCAAAGAGTGAGTGTGCTGGATGAGTGAGGTCTTTCATGATACAGGTGGCTCTTTTCCTGCATCTAGAGGTGTAAATGTCTGTGATGGTGGGGAGACTGACTCCAACAGACTTCTGTGCAGCCTTCACCACTCTCTGCAGAGCTTTCCTCTCTTCAACTGTGCAGCCTCCATGCCACACGTTGATGCTGGAGCACAGGATGCTCTCCACTGCACACCTGTAGAAGGAGGTGAGAACTGGGCTGCTCAGACCAGCTCGTCTCAGCCGTCTGAGGAAGTAGAGTCTCTGATGACCTTTCTTGATCAGGCTGGTGGTGTTGTTGCTCCAGCTGAGGTTATCATTCATGTGTACACCCAAGTATTTGTAGCTGGAGACCACTTCCACTGCAGACCCACCTATTTTCAGTGGGGCATGGGTGTGTTTGTTCCTTCAAACATAAGCGACGCCTTTTGGGGTTTCAGGTATTCTGAAGGCAACTGTTAGTTGTGTGTGATATGTATTTATTTTTTTTTTTTGCTTTATTGTTAGTGTTGAGGGTGTAGGTGTTAAGACTTTTTGGTTTCATTTACATGGGTGATGAGCGTGGTGTAATATGGCTGCATCTCCCATGTAATTTCTTATGTGGGGGGGTGTTACATGCCCTAGGCATATAATTTATTTTAGTCAGGACACAATATTGTTTAGAGGTTTTGAGCAGAGGCATGAGCTGTTTAGAGGCTGTAGGAGCCTAATTGACTACAGCTGGTGCTCATTAACCTGCTGCAGGTGGAGGTAGTTGCTCCTTCTCTATATTGGGTCCAAGCCACACAGCAGAGAGAGCTGAAACAAGCAGAGGAGATCCATGCTGCATGAGGAGCTGAGGTCCCAGCAGCCCCAGAACCGGATGCAGATGCAGATGAAGGAGCAGCTGATCCCAGCAGCTGCAGCAGTCTGGGATGAAGAAGCATTAGGCCTGATGAAGAAACAGCAGACCTGATACAGGAGAAGCTGAACAGAGGTCTGCTGCAGCAGCAGCAGCAGTGAGTGAGGAGCCGTATGAAGCCACATGAGGAGGCTGTTTGATGAGCTGCTTAAAGAAGCCGACGCTGTGAGATGAAGCCGACGCTGTGAGATGAAGCCGACGTTGTGAGACGAAGCCGACACTGTGAGACGAAGCCGACGCTGAGAGACGAAGCCGACGCTGAGAGACGAAGCCGACGTTGAGAGACGAAGCCGACGTTGAGAGACGAAGCCGACGTTGAGAGACGAAGCCGACGTTGAGAGACGAAGCCGACGTTGAGAGACGAAGCCGACGTTGAGAGACGAAGCCGATGAGAGATGAAGCCGATGTTGTAAACCTTGAGATGAAGCCGACGTGAGATGAAGTCGTGAGACCTACTGTTGTGCTGTGAGAAGCTGGAGCTGATGACCTGCTGTAGTGTTGCAAGAAGTGGAAGCTGATGACCTACTGTCGTGTTGTGGGAGACTGGAGTGAGACATGCTGTCGTGAGAACCTGGGTGCTGAGGACCGGAGCTGTGAGTGACTTGCTGGACTTGAAGTTTTTTTCTTATTAATAGTCCAGAAGCTGGATTGGAGAGGTCCAACATTTTCTTTAGAACTTTCTTTTTTTAGGACATAGAGAGCCTAAAATAAACACTTTATTTTTACCATCTTCTCTGTGTCTCGTGTCACTGTATGGTACGAGTCTATGGGCCGTAACATGTATGTGTGGATGGATGGATGGATGGATGGATGGATGGATGGATGGATAGATATGAACATGAAGACTTCACAACCAATTGAATCTAACAACTAAAACAACATCAGATTATTTCTTACATAAAGTGCTGAGTTTTTTTAATGTTAACAAAATCTCACTGGGATAAGAATAAAATGACATGAGACAATAAATTCTTATGATATTTATTGAGCAAAGGCTGCTGGGAAATAGTTCTTGATGAGTAAAGTCATGGGCTTGCAAACATTAGCACCTCATTTATTTCTGTAATTAAAGTCAAGTCCATTATATGCATACAAGAATGCACGTTTCAATGCGTTTACATTCATATTTGGATATAACACTCATGTTAACACTCAGGTAAATATAACAGACACTGATAAAAAGCATGTTTAAGGCTAGGAGTTTGTTTGTTGGGTTTGTTAAGCTGGAATTGCTTCAGTTACTGGGTGTTTATGGTTAATGTGTTAATCACGTCACTGCTTGTGTCTTTCTTCACCTTGTGTTTTGCATTTATCTATTGATTCTGTTTTTGGCTCAGATGCAACATCGCGTTTCGAGTAAGGCTTCTTCAGTAAGTGCATGTCTGCGCCAGGGACCCTCTTAACTACCTGTCCTGACTTTTTTCTAAAAAAAAAAATCCACTCCATCCATAACATTTCTTTCACTCTCCCACCTGCAATACAACGGGTTGCAAAAGTTTTCACTGCTTATCTTTTCCATTTTGCTGCTGAACAACCTTTCAACGGGTTTTCAATTTGAACCCATACAAATCAAACAAGAATATTTACGTGAAATGTCCTTGGAGAAATGGAGAGAACATTTTAAAAAATTAAAAAATATGTAAAACTTAAAATCTGTGCATGCATATGCATTCACCCCCTTTGGTTAAAAGCCACACGACGATCCAAGTAAATTCTATTAACGCTAGTGCACCAGCTCCAAGACGCACCCACCAAAGAAGGGACCTCCTGAAGACCAAAGAACTATAGGTCAGAGACAAAGTTGTAGGGAACGTAAAGATCAAGGTTTGATTTTATATGAAATAAAATAATATTTCTCAAATCCTGAGCATCCAACAGAGCACCATTAAATCCAATATTAGAAAATGGAAAGATTTTGCTATAGAGGGTCCTCCACCAAAATTCAAAGACCAGACAAGAACATAAATCACAGTGGCAGCCAAAAGGCCACAGACAGCACTAACAGGAGCGTTATGCGTCATTCACTACATAAAGCCCACCTTCACAGGGTGGTAATATGGGAAAAGACATTCCTTAAAAAAAGACAAACTCTAAAGGAATACCGGAAAAGGTTGTGTCACCAGATAAGCAAAAACATTTTGAACCTTAAGGATGAGTTTGCTGCGACTGTCACCCCTCCATTCCGTGCCGAAAACAACATCCCCACAGCCAAGCACGGTGGTGGCTGCATCATGCTATGGAGACATTTTACAGTATCTGGGATTGGGAATCTAGTCCGGAGACTTGTTACTGTAAAGACTGAAAAAATGTGGTTCTACAAAGTAATGACTTTGTGTACGAACAGGTACAGGTGCTCGTGCGTTCTGATTTGTTTCCCAATAAAAAAATAAAATAAACATTCTGCTTCATCATCGTTTTATTGTTTAATTTTAAAATTTGCAATCCAACAAAAGCTTTAAGTTCCAGATTGTAAGGCGACAAAGTATGATAAAACAGGATGTGGGTTGAAAACTTTTGCATCCCACTGTATGGTCATTCGCGTGACTGCTCCACTCTGAGCTAACATGCAGAGACCCCCACCCGCACGCCTCCATCATCACCTCTGTCCCACCCCTGAGCTCATCTTTAAAAGCAGAAAGAAAAGAAGAGAATAAAAATGGCTCCTCACCGCTCCAGCAGCAAAGCCTGTTTAAAGCTTTCACTCAGCATGCAAACTTTACGTTTTGGCTTCTTTCTATGATTAAATTTTTTTAAGAGTGGTAGACATTTTTACATCGCTCTAGCTGTATTGGTTTCTTGATGTTAGTTGATTGCTTGTCTTAAACTTCTCCTGTCAGACAACTCATCTAGTTGCCTCTTCCTCCTCGTTTGCTCGCCATCCTGAGTCCACTCAGTTGCCCTCCGTCGCCTGCTTGATGGACGTGGTGGGTTCCTTCTCCGTCTTCTTGGCGGCAACGTTCTCCTGCTGCAGCCCCTCCTCCTTCATCGTTTCTGTCACCGTGACAGACTTGGTGACACGCTTGGAGCCGTCCTCCCCCGTGGTGATCGTCTCCACCGTCTTGGTGATGACCACTTTCTGGCTGCCGTCGTCCTTGACGGGGCTCTCGTCGACACCGTTGGCCAGCACGTCGTCTTTCTTCTCCTTCTCTTCTGGGCTGCCGTTGTCGACGTCGCCGTTCATGGCGGCGTCTTCCTTCTCCGCCTTCTTCTCCTCTGCCGAGTCACTCTTCTCTGGTTTGTCTTCTTTTGGAGCCTCGGGTTTGGCGGTTTCTTCCTTGGCGGACTCGGATTTGGGGGAGCTAGGCTTTGGGGATTCATCTTTAGGTGAGGCTTCTTTAGTGGACTCGGGCTTTGGAGAAGAAGACTTGGGGGATTCAGCTTTCAGAGATTCTGGTTTAGAAGATTCAGGCTTTGAGGTAACTGGTTTTGGTGATTCAGTTTTGGGGGAGGTTGCTTTTGGGGATTCAGACTTAGGAGAGCTTGGCTTTGGAGATTCAGACTTTGGAGAACCAAGTTTAGGTGACTCAGACTTAGGAGAGATTGGTTTTGGTGATTCAGATTTGGGAGATGTTGGCTTTGGAGATTCAGACTTAAGGGAACTTGGCTTTGGAGTTTCAGACTTAGGAGAACCAAGTTTTGGGGTTTCAGATTTAGGAGAACCAAGTTTTGGGGATTCAGATTTAGGAGAACCAAGTTTTGGGGATTCAGATTTAGGAGAACCAAGTTTTGGGGTTTCAGATTTAGGAGAACCAAGTTTTGGGGTTTCAGACTTAGGAGAACCAAGTTTTGGGGTTTCAGACTTAGGAGAACCAAGTTTTGGGGATTCAGACTTAGGAGAACCAAGTTTTGGGGATTCAGACTTAGGAGAACCAAGTTTTGTGGATTCAGACTTGGAGGGTTCAGGCTTCGATCCTTCAGTTTTGGGAGCTTCTGCTTTTACAACAACACTTTCATCTGCTTTCTCATCCATCACCTTCTCTTCTTCCACGTTGCCTTGGTCTACAGAATCTTTTTCTTCTTTCTCATCTCCAGCTTTATCTTCTTTTTCACTGGCTGTTTCTTCCTCCTGATCACCTCCCTCCTCTTCTCCACCAGCCTCCTCCTCCTCTGCGCTGCCCTCCTTGTCCACACCCTTCTCTTTGTCAGGAGAAGCTTTAGACTCTACAGCTTTGGAGCACAATACTGTCTCCTCAACTTCCTCTTCCTCCTCCCCTCCTTCTTCTTCCTCTTTTTCTCCATCTGCCTCATCCTCTTTTTCTCCTTCATCATCGCCCTCCTCTTCTTCTTGCTCTTCTTCTTTTCCCTCCTCGCCATCCTTTTCATCCCCCTCTTCGTCTTCAGGTGCGCTGGAGCTAACTTTAGCTTCGGTGGTGGCTACAACTTCTTCTTCGCCTCCTTCCTCCTCTTCCTCCTCCTCTGCTCCTTCTTCGCCTGTTGCGGTGGAGAGCTCTTGGGCGAGCTCCGCCAGGGCCTCATCCATGTCAGCCTTGTCAGCCTCCATCCTTGTCTCCTCGATGATCTCCTCCACAAATTTGTGCTGCACCTTCAGCTTGGGCGCCTCTGACTTTGCTTTGGAGCTCTTAGTGGAGGACACGGGCTGACGATAAGGAAAAGAGCCGAAGTGGGTCTCCTCGCCCTCGAGGAGTTTCCTGTTGGGACAGAATTAATAAGCAGCGGACCATAACGTTATGAAAACTCTGCATGCATCATTTTTGGAAGCGCACCTGTATGCGGCGATCTCAATGTCCAAGGCCATCTTGACATTCAGCAGGTCCTGATACTCGCGGAGATGACGAGCCATCTCCCATTTGGTGCTCTTGAGTTCATTATCCAGCTGGTGAATTGTCTCCTGGGAAAACACACATTAAACACATACCGTGGTGGATTAAACACAACAGATGTCTGATTATAATCCAGTCCTGTCCCACAGATTCCAAAGTCGTGGCAACTTGAAAGACTATTTGATCTGTGTTTGGTCGTTTTATTTATTATCTGCAATGTTTTTTATGTCTATTTTTTGTACTGCATTGTGTGTGTTGCCTGTTGTTTGTACAGCACTTTGGTTGGCCTTGTCGCTGTTTTAAGTGCTCTATAAATAAAATGGTATGGTATTTCCCCATTTCATCCATTGCAGTAAAGCTCCTCTTGATTTGTGAACATGGAGGCGGTTGCTCTAATATATTCTGATGAAACGCCCAGAGATGCTGAGCACCTCGTTTCATTTCAGCCTCGACACCTCCACCCCCCCTCCCCCACCCAGAAACCTGAGTGGTGTGATGCAAGGACAGAGCCAATGCAGCTCCATGCCTCTGACTCAGCAGGAAAACAATAAAACAGTAGACACTGCAGTCCCTCCCCTGCAAACACTTGGACACCTTCCAGTCACACTGCAGCTTCAAATTCAACATTAAAAATCCACCAAAGGGCTGAATGTTAAAAGGAAAAGTACTTACAATCTTAAGGGAACAGATATTTTTGTTATACCACAGCATAGAACTAAAGCTCAAAGAGTAGGTCTACTTGAATTCAGGGAATATGTTTGGAAAATGACACTAAAGGTGCAAAGTCAATGTCTATGTTTAGGAAAATCATTAAAACTACATTTCTGAATAAATGTTCATAAATTGGTTATATCCAAATGGTATACGTAGTGTGATAAGTTATTTATTATGTTATATTTTTTCTATATGTGATTGTTGTTTGAATTGATTTTGTTTAAAGAAGTGGCAGATATAATAAGATTTTTTTCTTTTTCTGATTCCTTTAATTTCATATATTGTTTTGTATTAATGTGTTTTTGTAAATAGTTATCTTGTGTTTTTTTAAATTTAAATCTGAAATGAATAAATAATTTAAATAGGGTCCGGGTTAGGGTTAGGAGTTTGGTTTGGACATATTTGGTTAGGGATTCTTCTAACCCTAACCCTAACCCTAACCCTAACCCTATTCCTAAAGCGTCATCACACGAAATGACAGTGCCAGACTTTATCATCTTTGCAGAAATCCACATCATAATTATGATTTTTTTTAACTCTCAAATTAAAGTTTTAGCTTTAAATAAACCCTGTTCGTGCACCTCTTTATGCACGAGCGCACCCCCCACCTGCAGGCTGGACAGGTCACCATTGTGACGGTCCTCCACGTCGTTCAGCTGCCGCTCCAAGGACTCCCTCATCCCGCGCACTGACTCCAGCTCCACCGTCCTGGACTGTAGCTGGCGGCGGTAGTCGGCGATCTCGTCGCGCGCAGACTTGATGGCGTCCTTGTTCTGCTCCGCGGCCTCGGTCAGCTTGCTGTAGCGGCACACGAACCAGTTCTCCACCTGCTGCAGGTTCTGGTTGGAGTGGCCCTCCAGCTCGCAGCGGATCTCCCGTAGCGCCTCGGTGATGTCCGCACGTTGCAGGTCCCTCCTCTCCACCGTCACCTGGGACTCCTGGATCTGCGCAAGCAGCTCGCTCACCTCCTCCTCGTGGTTGTTGCGGATGAAGGCAATCTCGTCCTGTAGCGACTGCGCCTTCTTCTCCAGCTCGGACTTGGCCAGCTCCGAGTCGCACGCGTCCTTCTTCAGCGCGCGGATGATGGCCTCCGTCTCCTCGCGGATGCGCGCCTCCTCCTCGAAGCGGTCTCTCACGCGCTGGATGTCCTCCTCGATGTGCCCGGTGTCCAGCTGCACCTGCGCCTTGTCGCGGTGGATCTGCTCCAGCACGGCGCGCAGCTCCTTCAGCTCCTGGTCGTAGAGGTCGTCCAGCTCCGTACGCGACACCTGCTTCTGGCGCAGTGCGTGGATCTCCGCCTCGATGTGCGCGTTCTGCTGCTCCAGGTAGTGCACCTTGTCGATGTAGACTGCGAAGCGGTCGTTGAGCCCCTGGAGCTGCTCCTTCTCGTTGGAGCGAGTGTAGTCGGAGGTCTGGGTGTAGTCATCGGCGGAGCTGAGTACCGCAGAGCCGTACGCACGGGACACTGGTGCGTTCACGGTCCTCTTGTAGGAGGAGGTCACGGTGGAGCCAGGGTTTGACCGGGACCAGGACTGGGAGCGGAAGCCGCTGGAGGGGGTGCCGGCGGGGCGGCTGTAACCATAACTGGTAGTTCTGGTATCCATAGTTCTCCTGAAGGGACTTCTTATGGGATCCATCCGGTCAGACTGTACTGGAGCTGCAGGCGGTGTGTGGATGTATGTGTGCGCAGGTGCAACGGTGTATGGCTCTGGCTGCTGAGAGCTCTGTGCGCTCCTTTTATATCAGAGCTTCTGCTGCGAACAGAGCAAGTCCAAGCAGTTTTGTTCCGGGAGGGGGAGAGGTGCTCCCCCGCTGCCCCACCCTCTCCAGTCGGTCTGCTGCTGATGGGCCAGTTCAGTCTGAACCTTGTGGCCCAGACAAGCTCCTGGGAGTCTCATTTCAAACAGACTATTACATTTTATATATCTAAAAGAAAAAAAATGTAATGAAGAAATTCTGACTTATATTCCAGGGGCGAAACCAAGGGGTGAACCAAGGGGGGCCATTTCCCCCTTTTTAATTTGTAATTGGCTATGACTCAGCTAATTTTACAAAAGCTGAGCACAAATTTGGTGTGGTCATGTCTGAGATGTTTCCCCAACACATTATCAAAGTCAAGTCAAAGTCAACTTTATTGTCAGAACTGCAATATGTACAGGACATACACAGGATTGAAATTGCGTTTCTCTCAGTCCCTCGGTGCAACAGTAACCATTTAAACACTAAAACACTGAAACATTTAATAAACATAAGCATAAAATAGTAAAAGTGTAACACTGTCCTGAGTTTTTGCATAGTAGTATAAAAGTATGAAAATTTACACCAACACTAAAACACTAAACATTTAATGAACATAAGCATAAAATGAAATAATAAAAGTGTAATACTGTCCTGAGTTTTTGCATAGTAGTATAAAAAGTATAAAAAGTATATCTATAAAATAAACTGAAGGTTCTAGCATTGACATTTGCAAAGAGTGGCAAAGCAGCATATGAGTTAATGTACACAGTATATGTATGAGGTAGTTGATGTTGGTATAGAGGCAAAGTGGCATATGCAGTAAGGCACATAAGGCACATTGGGCATCCTTAAATAAGGCTAGTCAGAGAATACTGTATATGTATCAGCAGTAGTGTAGATATAAAAGTAGTGTAAATGTAAACAGTAGTAATAAATGTAAACAGTAGTAATAAATGTAAACAGTATTAATAAATGTAAACAGTGAATGTAAACAGTAGTATGACTATAGGCAGTAATGTAATACAAACATTAGTGCAAATATGAGAAGTAGTGCAAACTGAATGAGCACATGACCGAGAGTTTAGTGAATAACCCGTTTGATGACACAGAGTCCAGTGTTAAAATCTTTGTGTTGTGTGGTAATGTGTGAGAAAGTTTTTTGTGTTAAGGCAGTTCAAATGGGAGGGGAGGCAGAGCAGGCAGAGTGTTTAGCATCCTGACTGCCTGATGAACAGAGCTTATTGTTATGAGTTATTAATTTTGTTCATAATCATTGTTTGAATTGATTTTTGTTTAAAGAAGGGGCAGATATATAACAATTTTATTCTTCTTCTGCTTCCTTTCATTTTAAATCTGTTTTTTTTTCTCCATATACACTGAAATTGTCTTTTTTCTGTTTTATATTTAAAATGAATAATAAAAAATTGATTTTTCAACTTTACCATTCATCCCATCCACCTTTGGATACATTTAATTAAAACTTTGAGGAAACAGATGGAGGCCACAGACAAGTGACCTTATAAACGTAGCATTGGTTTTACAGATACTGAGCTATAATCTACGGTTGTTGTAGGTGTGACTCACCTCCAAAGTAAAGACTGCACATTACACAAGATTTTAACGAGATTGTTAATGCCAGTTGTGTTTGTCTGTCTCATGAACTACTGGGCTGATCTTTGGAGTTATCCCTCTTCAAGATGGCTGTCACAACGACCTGACCTTAGCAAACATAAAACCCCTCTGTCATAGCGGACAGCTCACATGCATTTTTAAAGTCAAACTTTGGAATGCATGGCGGTGGGCGATGTGCCTTCCTTCAAGAAATACATATTTTATTTATGAGCATGACGTTAACTAAAGAGAGATGCACTTTAGTTGAATAGTGACTGTGTTCAGTTAAGGGTGTTAATAAAATAAGAAACAGAAGTAGGTCTATAAAGACATATTTTCTAACACCCAGTTCTTTTCTAACACCATTATACGTCTTCTGTTACAAATAAAGTCCAGTTGTTTCTGTATTGAACGCCTTTTTTGATTTATCATGTCCTGGACGACTGAGAATCTTCATACTAACACCCAGTAGAAAATGCAAACGGCCAACATGTGACATTATAATAAAATGAAATTTAAAAAAGAAGTATTTTCATTCATTCAACCTTTATTTATACAGGTTAGTCTCTTAGAGTCACGGAGACTCATTTATTTACAAGAGAGACTTGTTTGAGACAATCCACGGATGAGGTACAGACAACAAACATCCATAAAATGCATATAACATAAAAAAGTAAATAAAATCAGTGTTATAAAACAAAATAACATCAAGCTACGAGAGGAGAGGAGAGGAGCCAGTTGAGGTGGCTCGGGCATCTGGTTAGGATGCCTCCTGGACGCCTCCCTGGGGAGGTGTTCCGGGCATGTCCCACCGGGAGGAGGCCCAGAGGAAGACCCAGGATACGCTGGAGGGACTATGTTTCTCGGCTGGCCTGGGAACGCCTTGGGATTCCCCCAGAGGAGCTGCTCCAAGTGGCTGGGGAGAGGGAAGTCTGGGCCTCCCTACTTAGGCTGCTACCCCCGCGACCCGACCCCGGATAAGCGGACGAAAATGGATGGATGGATGGATGGAACATCAAGCTACATTATAAAACAAGGTAAAATACTAAAACAAGAATATGTCAGCATTGATTTTTTTATTTTTATTTTTGGTTTTGATGTGCCAGCCTTGGTGTTCCTGTGGATTATTTGGTGAGTTCAGCACCAAGGACAGCGACAAAGTGTTCTGGAAAAGGATGAAAAAACACCTTTTACAGATGATTGATGTGAAAAGACCATCACAGCTTTGTATTGTTGCTGACTTCTGCAAGTTCTATAGGAAACGTGAAGAAACCTTGGTTTATCTTTTTTCATTCATTCAACCTTTATTTAGGCAGGTTAATCCCAATGAGCCTCGAGGACTCATTTACAAGAGAGACCTGGCTACAAACAGAATGATGACAACAGCAACAGTAGATTTTCCTTGAACAATCAACAATAGACTATCATAAGAGAGAAATACATTTTTTTACAAGTTAAAACAAAGATGCCAAAGTAGCAAAACAGACAGATTACAAGGTAGATGTGTAAAATCAAAAACAGGAACATGTCTGCATTGGTTTTTGCCAGGATTCCAACAGATTCTTAAAGCCGTCTTATGCCGGTTAATTTTAAGGTTCTTTTGTTTGTATTCAAATGTCTTCATGATCTCGCCCCCACAGTTCCTGTCCGACCTTCTCTGGCTGTATGTTCCCTCACGCTCTCTGAGATCAGCAGATCAGCTGCTGTTGGCCATCCCAAAGTCCAACAGGAAGCTGAAGAGGTGACCGAGCATTCTCAGTCGCTGCCCCTAAACTGTGGAATGATCTGCCTTTGCATGTCAGACAAGCTGACTAATTTCTTGTTTTTAAATCTTTACTGAAGACTCTTTTTTTTTCTTCCTTGGCTTTTAATGCAACTTGAAATGTCGGTTTGACTTGTTTTTAAGTTGTTTGTTTTATAGTTTTTACTGTTTGGTGTTCATTCTTTTTATGGTATTTGTTGAGTTTGTTGTTTTTATGCTTGCATGTGTTAGTGTACATCACTTTTGGCCAACGGAGTTGTTTTAAAGTGCTTTATAAATAAAGTTGTATTGTATTATTGTATCTTGTCATTTTTGGAAGGGTATATATAGTAACTGATTTTCTGATAGAATGTGAAAGCAACTTTTTCTGTACATTATTTCACTTTATAGTTTTGTTTGAGTGTGTATTGAGGTACGTTTGTGTACATCTTCTATGGGTGACCCCATATGAGCTAACGTATTCACAGTGACCCATCATACGTTTATATAATTTTGCCATTGCAATTATATTTGTAGTTATATTGTAACTTTTTAAAATAATTTACAGTTATATTGTTTGTAGTTTGAAGTGGGAGTGGTGGCACAAAGGTTAAAAAGGTGAGCTTGTGATCGGAAGGTCGCCGGTACAAGTCCCGGTACTGACAACATAAAAAATGTGGGTGGGATAAGTGACAGTCACACCTGTCTCCACCCTCATCTGCCCCACTCTGTGCCCTTGAGCAAGGCCCTTAACCCCTCACCATCTGCTCCCCCGGGAACCCTAGATAGCAGCACTCTGCTCCACACAGAGGGCTGTGGTAGCTCTGTGTTTTGTGGTTGTGTCAGGAAAGGCATCCGGCGTGAAAAAAAACAATTGCCAAGTCTTCGTGCGACTAGTTCCCTGACGAAGGGAGAAGCCGAAAGAAGGAAAAAATGTTTGTAATTTTACTCTAACTTTTAATAATTACAAGAGTATGGAACTGGAAAAAATAAAAGATGATTGAAAAACTAAATACCTAATCTTTAATGTTTAATGTGTTATCTATCAGGAGGTTTGTCCAAACACACAAACATTTAAATAAAAAGTTTGGATATAAATATTTTCTCAACCCCTACTGAGGTATAAATAGCTACTGAATTCTATTGAACTATTTTCATATAAATAAAATTGCAGATTCCTAATTTGAAAGATCGCATGAAAAGTATACATATATATATATTTTTAGAAATAGGGGGTTTAGCCTGATAGCTCCAATCCACACACATTTAGTCTTACCTGATTTAGATAATCATAGTTTCACCATTATCATTCATCACTGGTTATATTATTTTTTCATTTTAATTGGAGCTTGCAAACTGAGTTTTGTACATCTCTCTTCAAACTACATCACATTGTCTTGTCCTCTCCTCTTCTGTCGAATTTGATGTTTCTCTTTAATATCAGGTCAGTTCAGTCAATGTGGAGCAGTTAGCCAGCCGTTGTTACAGGTAGTGCACCAAAAATAACTTTTTTTCCTTAATTAGTTTCTTCTTTTAGTTAATTCAATCAAAATCACTGTCCCCCAGTTTTGTGCATACAGCCATGGTAAATATTATAAAGTAAATACAAACAATATATGTCTAAAACTCAAACCTTATATTTATAATAGTATTAAGTTGATATATTATTTTAATGTGAGATGCGTGTTTCCTACTTTCAACACCCTTCTCCTTCACCGATGTTCCTTTTCAGATGTGATGCATCAAGCTTGGCCAATTTTAGATCACCCCAGAGACAGAGAGGCAGACAATGAGAGAGGGAGAGAGAGACAATCACATCTTGTGTCTATTTTAAGCTGTTGTAAGTATCGTACATTACTTGGCTGCAGTCTCCTAGCATTCTGTTGTTTCTGTGTCCTTCACCATTGTTCCTTCAAGGCTCTGCTACTGATCACAGGATTTTAGATCCTGTTGGGCCTTCCTCATAGCTGCATTTGAATTGCCTGCGAGGACAGCGTGCAGTGCAGCGAGCATCACTTATGCGCTCCAGTGCGGTGCAGCGTTGGAGCGTTTTCAAAAGGCGGTGCAGCAGGGACAGACTTTAACCACTGAACAGGCCTTTTGTAGCCTGCAGCTCACAGAATCTGAGCTCTCTCACCTGCAAAGTCAGCTTGACCTTTGATTCAGGCAGAATATTGTTGCTCAAAACACATATTAGTTGGGTCCAGAAGCAGCCAGTAATAATCATTTGTCTTCCTTTCATAAGCAGAAAGTCAGTAAAGATTAGGATTATTTTTCTAATACATTCTGGGAAACTTTTAACAACTTGTCAGTGAAAGTCAAACTAATTCAATGTAAAAAAAACAAAGAGGTTTCTTAAAATAGTGATTGTTATATTAGTGATGCACTACAACCATTTCTACACCACACAATGTTATTGTTAATGGGTATTGGCATATGGGTTTATTTTATTCTTCATTACAGTAGTTGTATAAACTACCGTAGTTATAAGTAATGATCCAAAGTAAAGATACTACAGTATTACAAACAGCTACACTTTACCGGTTTTAGTGCATCTCTAATGCTATCTCCTCAGTTCTTCTCACCTCTCTGCATGGAGTTCATAATATGCTCTTCTCTGTCTGCATCGCGTTCATAACATGCTCTTTTCTGGTGATGGTACGTCTTATCTTATCAGGGTGTTTTGCTACAATATATTTGCTGTTTTAAAATACGTCTCTGTTCCTGCTCTTGTGTTTAGTCACCGCCACCCCTAAAAAATTAAATGTTAAGATCCTAAACTCATTCTTTCTTGGGACCTCTTTGTAATTATACAATATTTGCTTTATTTCATTAAGATTCCTGTCTATCCTGGGATTTATCATCAATATTGACACATTGATGTCAATGGTTCCTGTGCTGCTTGATGGGCAGCGATATATCCTGACCTACAGGTTCAGCCAGGACCACTTGGAGCTTCTCTTTAACTCCATCAGAGCATGTGGTACAATTCATAATTATTTTTTAACACAACACTAAGTGACCGTAACTGTCAGCAACTGTATTGTTTTCATTTTGTTGTTTTCAATTTGTTGATCCATGTTTTCTTTTTTTTTAGGAAAATACATTTGGTTTGTTTATTTGTTTGAAAAATCGGTGAATATGTAATATACTGTTATATATCTTGTGTCTATTTTAAGGTGGATGGAATAACAACCCTAGTGCCAGCCAGTTCAAGAACATTTTCAGAAAGCTGATGGCCCGGTGTGGTGTTAAACCAAGCATAAAAGGCAATGTGACCGCACAGGATGAGACAGAGTCACTACCAGTTGAACCAATGTCCTCTGCTGACCAGTTCTACCACATTGACACATCTACAAACCTGTCAGCTGTAGATATGTCCTCTGTAGAAGAAGAAGATCTTCCATCACCATTTGCTGACATTCCTGCTCTTATACATGACCACAGCTACCTTCCCAGCCGCTTCGATGGTCTTGTGGAGAACACACTTGTGTACATTTCAGGTAGATGTTGACTTATACTAGATTTGACCTATTACCTGTAGTGCTAGCATTCAGCATATAATGTTCAAAAACTGAAATGATGGTCAAATAATGAGATGATAGTCCTAAAAAGTCCTAAAAAGGAAATGTAACCTTAATTTTACTTACTATGTTTATTATTAATATTGTTCATTTGTCTAACTCTATTTCAAGGTTTTGTTGTGCGACGGGCATTGACAAAGTTGTCCTGTGATGTCTGCCGTGCCAGCCTGGTGACAGACGCTGCAACTGCCAGTGAAGACAAGAGCTACCACCTGCTGACTCTGAGAAACAAAGGGGGGCTGATGATTCCTTCTGAAGGCACAGTGAGGGTAGTTAGGGCAGCAGAGTGGGTCATTCGTCAAGCATCTGCAGATTGCATACGATCACAGCCCATCAAACAACTAGAGGTCATCTACATTGTGCGGAAGAGGATAGGTACCGAGGATGTGTTTTTGCTTGGGAAGCACAACAGTGACACACAATATGGCATTGACAGTCACCACCATATGCTGCTCTCATTAGTTGTCTCATTGTTTTTCAAGCTAAGGCTACATCACTTGGCAAAAATCAATAATTTGCGTTTACAGAGTGGCAACATGAGGCAGAAGCACACCAAGGCAGTCCTTTTTAAAGGGCATTAGCTCCAAAAACACAAAGATTTTAACACTGGACTCTGTGTCGTCAAACGGGTTATTCACTAAACTCTCGGTCATGTGATCATTCAGTTTGCACTATTTCTCATATTTGCACTAATGTTTGTATTACATCACTGCCTATAGTCATACTACTGTTTACATTCTCTGTTTACATACTACTGTTTACATTCAATGTTCACATTTATTAATACTGTTTACATTTATTACTACTGTTTACATTTATTACTACTGTTTACATTTACACTACTTTTATATCTACACCACTGCTGATACACATACAGTATTCTCTGACCAGCCTTATTTAAGGATGCCCAATGTGCCTTACTGCATATGCCATTCTATAACAACATGAACTACTACCTCATGCATATACTGTGTACATTAACTGATATGCTGCTTTGCCACTTTGCAAATGTCAATGCTAGAACCTTTAGTTTATTTTATAGTTATACTTTTTATACTTTTTTACTTTTTGTACTAGTATGCAAAAACTCAGAACAGTATTATGTTCATTAAATGTTTAGTGCTTTAGTTTTTAGAGTTGGTGTAAATTTTCATACTCTTATACCACTATGCAAAAACTCAGGACAGTGTTAAAGTTTTACTATTTTATGCTTATGTCTATTATTATATGTTTCAGTGTTTTAATGTTTAAATAGTTACTGTTGCACCGAGGGAGTGAGAGTCTTGTCACACTATCAGATGTCACACTATCAGATGTTTATTTTTGTTTATTTGTTTGTTTATTTATATTTCTCAATTATTAAATCTTTTCATGTATCTAAAAAGAATAAACTACACATATTGACCAAGGTTGGTGTAATAATGTATTTAATATTACATAATATTTAAATGTGTAGGGAAAAAAATTGGCATAAATTAATTTCATATCACCAATAATAATACTATTTATGATGAAATAGTATTAAATATTTATTAGCATTGTAACATATGTCAGTTAATTTCGCTGGAAATAAACATGTATTTAGAAATAGATGTAAATATAATCTTATTGTGTATACTGCTAGTGCAATACAGTGTCTACATAACGTTATTTTCATGTGAACGTCCATCTTAAGTATACCATATTATAACAACATCTCTCACATTTATAACAAACCAAACCGTTTTAAAATCGGATGGAAATTAAGCAAGTTATGGTTATTTTAATAGTGAATGCACCATTCACATTCATGTTAAGAGTGGGCGTTCTGTCTGTCCCAAGATGGCCGCCGTCTGACGATGTCGGTCTCCATTGGCCAACAGCGGGGCTGTCTTATCTAGTGTTTATTATATTTATGTGCCGCCCGCCCTCGCCCTGCTTCCGGGGCCCGCCCTCCGAGCAGAAGCGGAACCAATGCTCATGGCACATACCGATACCAGCCTTGTTTACGTATCGATCCAACCCATGATGCACGTTGGCTTCAAACTATGGAATGGATTTCCTGAACGGAGGCGTGTCTCATGAACCCAGAGTAACAAGACCCGCCTCACATTCAGGAAATCCAGTTCATAGTTTGCAGCCAGCTGCAAGCGTGAGGACTAACTGAGTACTCTCTGTTGGGTTTGTTGTGGGATTGTTTTCAAACAGCGGTTCGTTTGTTTTGGGATCATTTATCGTTTGTTTATGGATTGTTCACATGGAGCTGGTCACAATTGGTTATGGATTGTTCACATGGAGCTGGTCACTTGTTTCTGTCGCAAGTCCTGACAACACTGGTGAGTACGTAGCATCTTAGCTAGCAGCTAGCCGACTTTTCATCGTAACATTAACAAAGTAACGTGTCCGCTGTGTGGAAGTATTTAAACACCGCAAGACAACAACGTTAATGTCTGCAGAGCCATAGCGCCACGTTAAACCGCGGTCAAGTTAGTTTTATGCCGGACCTTTGAGCTCCGGGGCGTCAGCGGTGTGTTTTTCATTTTCATGCCCGATGTGCGCTCTGATTCTGGGCAGCTGCTCTGAGCTTCCCCCTGGAGCTCCGGGGCTTCAGCGGTGTGTTTTTCTTTTCATCCCGGGATGGGCTCTGCAGCTGCTCCTCCCTGGAGCTCCGTGGCTTGCTTCGTATCATAACAGTCAGCTACATTATAAAGCCATGTAAAACACTAAAAACAGGAAATGTCTGTGTTGGTTTATGCCATGAACTTAGCAGATGTAAAGCCATTTAATATTTTATTTAATTTATTTATTCATTCATTTAAAAGAGACAAAATAAAATAAATTCATCAAAAATAAAACATTGAATGAAAAGAGTGCAGAAAGAAGAAAATATCTTATATCACCCCATTATTTAAAAGAATATATAAAATAACTTTAAACAAACAATCACTTAACTCCATATCTGTAAAATTAACTGAATTATAACCATTTTTGAGTTGGCTTATTTTAAGCAGCAATCTTCAATTCAATTGTACTCAAAAGTTAATCAGCAGTAAAGAAACATCCGTTTATTATTTCTTGAAAGATTTTTCAAAATCTGTCCAGAGGGTCATGAGATATTTTGCTAACAGACCAACACCATTGATTCTAAATAAATAACGCTATAATTTTAAAGAAAGATCTTATGAATTCTAAAAGTCCTTTGCTTATGCTTTGGGAATGAATCTCAGCGACTACCACACCAAATTTTATCTCAATTTTTTGTCAAATTGACTGAGTTGTAGTCAATTTTGTGATTTTTAAGTTCAGTTAGCTGTGGCAGCCATCTTGAATTGGATGTATTTTAAAAGTCAACCAGTTGTAGAGAGCCATTCAGTGAATATTTCTTGAAAGTTTAATCAAAATCTTTTCAGTTGTTCATAAGATATTTTGCTAACAGACAGATGCAGAATACAAACATAATTTGATATTTCTGGCAAACCGATCAACAAATGAGTCACTCATTTGTTGATCGGTTTGCCAGAAATCATGATGCCAGAAATCATGAAATTCTGCGATTTTGTATTCATCAAAATCACAGAATACAGTTGCTGTGATAGTAGGGCAGCCAATGTTGTTACCTGTATATAATTTTGGACTGAGAAACTGAACCAAGACTTCACCTAACAGTTATTTTCATTATCATTTTATTTGCTTATTAATATATTTTATTCAGTCAATACAAATACTGTGTAAAATGTTTTATATTTTTCTCATTTGATTTTTTAAACTACAGGTAGTCCCCGACTTACGAACGAGTTCCGTTACAACGAGGTACTCGTAAGATGAAAATTCGTAAGTTGAAACACGAAGCACATGTTCTCGTAAGTCCAGAATTTCACTCGTAAGTTGGAACGGTTTTGCTAGCGCGACTACAAACACTCGTTTTTCATCGAAAAGCTGCTTACTAGTGCATAAAAATGATCGGAAACGTGTGTCCACATGTTTAGCTAACGAACTGTGGTGAAAAAACACAGAAAAACTCGGTATTTTTTTGCGTTTTTTCCAAAAATTCGCCAGCTCGTAAGTCCGGAACCTCGTAAGTAAGAGCGCTCGTAAGTCGGGGACTACCTGTATTTTCTTTGGTTACAATGGTTAATCACTGCTTTAAAAAATAAGAGTCAAGTAAAATTTCGAATCTGTTTTTTTCTCCGAGATGAACGTGCCCCTCTGACAAAACCTCTGGCCCCAGCTTGGCCCCACCAGTACAACTGGTCTAGAACCGCCACTGTATCTTTCGCAGGCATCTTTGTTGAAATGCATCCAATTTCTTGGCCATCTTTACTGACATCTTCCACGTCTCACTGGCATACAAGGCTGTAAGGATAACCACTGCTTGCAGCAGTCTGGCCTTAAGATTCGTGGATACGGATTTACTTGCCCATATTGATTGCATTCTTCTGAATGTTGACACTGCCTTACTGATGCGGGTGGTAATATATGCATCTAAGTTGCCATCGTCAGTTATGACACTTACAAGGTAAACAAATTTCTGTACCTTCTCAGCCGATGATTGATCTATTGTTATCTGTATGTTTGGTTCTGTGTGCCCAACCTGCATAACCTTTGTTTTCCCCACGTTTATTTTCAAACCAATCCTTTTAGCATTTTCTTGTAGGGCTTGTGTCATATCTTGAAGCACTGGTTGAGTGTCTGCCAGTAGGACTATATCGTCTGCAAAATCTAGATCTGTTAAGTTCTGTCAGGGGCGGCCGTGGCGTAGTGGTAAGGGCAGTCGTCTCCCGATTGGAAAGTTGGCGGTTCGACTCCCGGGACCCGCACCATGTGTCGTTGTGTCCTTGGGCAAGACACTTAACCCTGAGTTGCTCCCGGTAGGACTGGAAAGCACCTTGCATGGTAGTCTGCCGCCACCGGTTTATGAATGTGTGTAGCATTCAATATATGTGTAGCACTTTGAGATTTTCAGTAATGAAAAGTGCGTTATAAATTGAATTAATTATTATTAATTATAATCATTTGTCGTCCATTTTATTCCAAAATTTGGTTTGGGCTGCCACCTTACTGTGGTGGAGGGGTTTGAGTGTCCCAATGATCCTAGGAGCTATGCTGTCAGGGGCTTTATGCCCCTAGTAGGGTCACCCAAGGCAGACAGGTCCTAGGTGAGGGATGAGACAAAGCGCAGCCCACAAGACCCCTTATGATGAATAATATAAATGGAAACAATGTTCCCTCGCCCGGACGCGGGTCACCGGGGCCCCACTCTGGAGCCAGGCCCGGAGGAGGGGCACGTTGGCGAGCGCCTGGTGGCCGGGCTTTCACCCATGGAGCTCGGCCGGGCACAGCCCGAAGAGGAGACGTGGGTCCCCCTTCCCATGGGCTCACCACCTGTGGGAGGGGCCAAAGGGGTCGGGTGCATTGTGGAATGGGTGGTGGCCGAGGGCGGGGACCCTGGCGGTCTGATCCTCGGCTACAGAAGCTGGCCATTGGGACATGGAATGTCACCTCTCTGGTGGGGAAGGAGCCTGAGCTAGTGTGTGAGGTTGAGAGGTTCCGGCTAGAAATAGTCGGACTCACCTCAACGCATGGCTCTGGCTCTGGAACCAGTTTCCTTGAGAGGGGTTGGACACTCTTCCACTCTGGAGTTGCCCCTGGTGAGAGGCGCCGAGCAGGAGTGGGCATACTGGTTGCCCCCCATCTTGGTGCCTGTACGTTGGGGTTCACCCCGGTGAACGAGAGGGTAGCCTCCCTTCGCCTACGTGTGGGGGGACGGGCTCTGACTGTTGTTTGTGCCTATGCGCCAAACGGCAGCTCAGACTACCCACCCTTTTTGGAGTCCTTGGAGGGGGTATTGGAGGGTGCGCCTCCTGGGGACTCCCTTGTTCTGCTGGGGGACTTCAACGTGTCAGGCTCTGTCCATGTCTGTTTCTTTATGTTTATTTGATTATGTTGTTTTGTGTTCCCCTCCTGTCTGTTATTCTGGGCTTTGTGATTACTGGTTTCTGTGTATCTCATTCAGTCTCTGTCATTTCCCAACTCCTCAGTCTTTCTCTCTGTGCTCAGCTCATTCAGTCTCTGTCATTTCCCGCTCCTCAGTCTTTCTCTCTGTGCTCAGGCCTTCAGCCTTAATCATTCACAGCTGATCCTTATTCTAATCACCCCAGGTGCTCCTCACTGTCTCGTTTGTGTCAGTATTTAGACTCTGTGTGTTCACTCCTTGAGCACTAGGGCTTTGTCTTTCCACGGTGTATGATCTGCTCATCTCCTCCCCTCTCAGTAAGTGTTTTTTGTTCCTTCAGCATTATTATTTTTTAATAAATCATTATCCATTTTACATTCGGAAGCCAGTCTGTTTTTCTGCACGTGGGTTCTAACATTAAACAGCAGATCATGACAGAAAGCCCCAGTCATCAGAAAGAGCCCAGCAGAAAAATAGATATTTTTGAATGGCTCGCCCGTGAGGCAGACAAGACTGCTCAGAGGGACAAGGAGAAACAGGAACGGATGGAGGAGCCTGTGATCCGGTGGGGGGTGTTTCGGACTGAACCCGTCCGGAGACGAGGTCACCACAGCCCGGAGGTGGAGATCCTACCATCACCTCTTCTTGTGGAGGAAGAGGAAATGAGGTCTCAGTTCTAGGGAAGCCGCCTGGCTTTTAAGCCAGCTTCTTCCTCCACCCCACCGGCTTATTGCTCGTCACATCTACTGCTGTGGTCAGACAATGACGCTGAGCTGGAGGATGAACTCTGGGGTGCGCCCGTCCTCAGCTCGCACCACCACCGCAGCAGGAAGAGGCGGCAAAGAAGAGCCAAGGCCACCGACTCTCAGCTTCATCCCTCTCCACCTCACCTCACCGCTGCACCCCGCTGTCCGTCTCCTCCTCGCTCGCCACCAGATGTACAGCCCAGCCCTCGCTTTCTGGAGGAAGGAGAAAGGGTGTCACAGGAGGAGCTGGACCGTTGGCAGACAGCTTTTGTGGCAAAGTACTTGCCATCTCTGGTCCTTGGTGATTCGGTTGCTGCAGACCTCGACGCTTCGGTTGCTGCAGACCTCGACGCTTCGGCTGCTGCAGACCTCGACGCTTCGGCTGCTGCAGACCTCGACGCTTCGGCTGCTGCAGACCTCGACGCTTCGGCTGTTGCAGCTTCGACGGTGGTCTCCTCGCCTGCAGCCTCGACGGTGGTCTCCTCGCCTGCAGCCTCGACGGTGGTCTCCTCGCCTGCAGCCTCGACGGTGGTCTCCTCGCCTGCAGCCTCGACGGTGGTCTCCTCGCCTGCAGCCTCGACGGTGGTCTCCTCGCCTGCAGCCTCGACGGTGGTCTCCTCGCCTGCAGTCTCGACGGTGGTCTCCTCGCCTGCAGTCTCGACGGTGGTCTCCTCGCCTGTAGTCTCGACGGCGCCCGACGACGTCTCAGAGGGTCCTGACGACAAGGGTCCGTATGACGTCTCAGAGGAGCCCGACGATGAGGGTCCTGACGACGTCTCAGAGGAGCCCGACGATGAGGGTCCTGACGACGAGGGTCCGGACAACGTCTCAGAGGGTCCAGATGACATCTCTATGCCTGCTCCGGCGCCCGACGTCTCTTCACCTGTGCCGGCGCCCAGACTGAGACCTGTGCCGGCGCCCAGACTGAGACCTGTGCTGGCACCCAGACAGAGACCTGTGCCGGCGCCCAGACTGAGACCTGTGCCGGCGCCCAGACTGAGACCTGTATCATCGCCTGGGGTCTCAACGCCTGGGGTCTTCTCAGAGGGTCCAGACGCCGAGGGTCCAGACGCCATCTCCGAGGGTCCAGACGCCGTCTCCGAGGGTCCAGACGCCATCTCCGAGGGTCCCCACGACGTCTCCGAGGGTCCCCACGACGTCTCCGAGGGTCCCCACGACGTCTCCGAGGGTCCCCACGATGTCTCCGAGGGTCCCCACGACGTCTCCGAGGGTTCCCACGACGTCTCCGAGGGTCCCCACGACGTCTCAGAGGGTCTCGACGACGTTTCAGAGGGTCTCGATGAAGCAGACGTCTCACCGACCGAAGAAGATGACGTGGTCCCCGACGACGTCTCGGAGGGTCCTGACGACGGGGGTCCCAGCGCCGTAGACATCTCGGCACCCAACGACGGGGGTCCTGGCGACGACGAGGGCAGAGTACCGGCCGACGACTGTGTTCCGGCCGACGACTGTGTTCCGGCCGACGACTATGTTCCGGCCGACGACTGTGTTCCGGCCGACAACTGTGTTGCGGCCGACGACTGTGTTCCGGCCGTTGCTGGGTGTTACTCTGGTCGCCCGCCTGACGTATCGCCGCTCGATGGACGACCTCCTGGACGTCCTCCTGAGCCAGCTGATGGCGATGGGCGGCCTCCTGGTCAACCCCCGGATCTGACTGTTGGTGATAGGCGTCCTCCTAGGCGTCCCCCGGATCTGGCTGTTGGTGATGGACGTCCTCCTGGGCGTCCCCCAGATCTGGCTGTTAGCCCGCTGTCCTGCCTGTTGCCTCCCTCCGCCCGCCCTTGTTCTTGTGGGGTCCGTCTTGGGGTGTCGGGTGCCACCCTTGAGGGGGGGTTATGTCAGGCTCTGTCCATTTCTGTTTCTTTATGTTTATTTGATTATGTTGTTTTGTGTTCCCCTCCTGTCTGTTATTCTGGGCTTTGTGATTACTGGTTTCTGTGTATCTCATTCAGTCTCTGTCATTTCCCAACTCCTCAGTCTTCCTCTCTGTGCTCAGCTCATTCAGTCTCTGTCATTTCCCGCTCCTCAGTCTTTCTCTCTGTGCTCAGGCCTTCAGCCTTAATCATTCACAGCTGATCCTTATTCTAATCACCCCAGGTGCTCCTCACTGTCTCGTTTGTGTCAGTATTTAGACTCTGTGTGTTCACTCCTTGAGCACTAGGGCTTTGTCTTTCCACGGTGTATGATCTGCTCATCTCCTCCCCTCTTAGTAAGTGTTTTTTGTTCCT